>BMAO01011272.1:0-122751 GCA_019973975.1 Trichonephila clavata
ATCTCGGAAAGATAAAACAACTAGAGTTTGTCTTCATATAATCCTAAGGCTTTTTTTTCTACTGCGCCTAATGCTTTGATTTTTTTTTACTTATTGATAATAGTACATGTAACAAAAGTTGGTATGCATTTTTGAATCAAAGCAATACTTATTTTTTTAAATATAATTGAAATCAAAATTTGTAAATTTTTAAAGAATTTTCAATATGCCTTTATAAAAAGAAGTATTGTACAAATCTCAATCATGTTTTCGCAAAATCCATACCAACTTTTGTTATGCATAGTTTGAGGTGCTTGTCAATCAAATTTCATGTGTGTACGTAAATTTTTGTAGGAGGAGCAGCATTTTAAAATCACTTCACAAATTTGAAGTTTTTTCCTTAAAAAACTAAATGCCTAGCTTTTTATGAAATTTTGAGCACAAAATCTGTTTTACATAGTATACACACATAAGAGGCAACCAAAAAATTTTTGAAAATCCTTAAATTAAAATTTTTTACTGAAATCGTACCATGTCCCCTTAAACTTTTGTACCTATTATTAGCCCCGTTTGAGCATTTTCAAAAAAACACAATTCGAGTAAAACGCGTTTTAAAGAATGACATCTTGCTTTAAGTAAAGGCATCTGCTTTTACTAAAACACTTGTAGTGCTTGTTCTAATGAACGGTAATAATGAACTTGGTATTTTTATAAAGCTAATAAAAAGCTAATAGGGGAAAAGAATAAAATCTATAGAATAAAATCATAGAAACCTTTGTCATTTTTTTGGCAAAATTACAATTCTATTGTAGTCGGATACTTTAAGCTATCAGACTTCAAATTCAATATATCATGAAAATGATCATTTGTATCTTAATTGAGTTACTTTGTAACTCAATGATTTTGTGTATGATGTGATTTTACTCAATTTACTTGTTTTCTTGCATATTAAAGAAATACTATACATTAAGAAATTGCAAAAATCAGTTAAAATGTTTTCAGTATTCTAAAAGTTTGTAATATCCGCCATTGCATAGTCAGCCCTTGTTGACTATGCAATATCAACTATGAAGTATCCAATATCAATAAATTACAGTTTTGAAAAACAGAACTCCGAATTACAAATATTACATTCTTAATCAAGATATATTTGATCTTATTATCTTAAGAAATATCTGAAAAACAACGCCCCATTCAAAACAAAAAAAGGTGAACATCACCAGAAACTTGGAACAGAAGGTACTGTTCCCTTTTTCCAAAACATCAAGAAAAGATTATTAAAATTTTATAATGCATTAATTAGAAAAGTCCACGTACCTTTAACATTGTAAGATGATTTGCAAACGCTACAACAAGACATTATAAAATGTAAACAGTGGTGACATACTGAGAACTAACCATAATCTTTTTGATGTTTTCCGGTAAAATATTTCTATTTCTGATCATATTTTAAATATTATTTTCTGCCAAATATATTTAACGTCAAAAATCTCACCAATAAAATAATTAAATCATTTTCAAAGTTAAGTATGAGGAGATGCATCTGAGAGATGCCATGCGCCTATGGAATTAACTTCTTGAAGCATACCTACCGGAGGGTTAATATGAAAATTAACAGAATTAAAAGAAAAAATACTTCTAAATTATATAACTTATAAAAGGGGAAAATATACTTTTACGCTTACCATTTTTTATTATTATTTTTTTATTATTTTGCAAAAGGCATTTTTCTACTTTTATGTTTGAACCAATGATGTATTAAATTTAAAGTACCTTGATCTGAGCACACAGAAATGTAATTATAGTTCAAAATTAAGAAATAAAATGTTTTCTCCAATTTAGCAACTCTGGCTTATTTGAAAAGAATTCGAAAAGGGTCATGAAATTAGACAAAAATTTAAATTTGTTCTCCGAAATGATAATAAATAAAATACATAAGAGTTAATTTGTTTGTTAAAAAAATGTAAAAAAAATTAAATACATTCCTAAAATGTTTATCCTAATTTATTAGTTTATCGGGTCTTTGAAAACTTAGAAGTAAAGTAATTTGAATGGATAATAATTTTTTTATGAACATTCATACAATACTTTTCAAAATAATTAATTTTTTAACCAAAAGGTTGATCGAAAATTCTTCTTAAATATACCAATTTTATTTCGGCAAATGTCAAAACATTATTAAATGTTCTCATTTTTAAAATTCCTAACATAATCTGCATTCTAAAATACATTATTTTTTTTCAAAATTGGAATAAATATTTGATTCCATAAAAGTTCTTGGGAAAATCGAATTATTTTGAATCCATTCTTTAAAAATAATCTATGCCATTTCCTTAAGCAGAAAATTTTACAGTATTTCTTGTTAAATATTAAGCTATAAATAAATAGAGCAAAAAATATTCCACAACAAAAATGCAATTTAGGAGTCCCATTTTTTCTTCCAATAATTGTAATATATGTTTTTTATTTATTCAAACGTAAACCAAATGCTCTTTAAGATAATTGTATAACTATTCAAATTTGAGAAGCTTAATATATTTCAATACAATTGCAACTGAAATTTCTTAATTAATTAATGTAATTATTTAATTATTTATGTCCGTGTGATGTCCTGAAACATCTCATTCCACAGTTGCTGTAAACGCACCTCTAGTTTGACCAAACTCGTAAGCTGTCCAACTTGCCATCCCAAATGATCCCAGATATGTTTGATTGGTGACAAATCTGAGAATCAAGAGATTGAGTTTTGATTTTCGTAAAATAGTTTCTTAACGGATCTCTACTCCAGGGAAGAATAATACCTGCCAAATTTCAAGTCCGCAGCTGTAATAATTCAAAACATGTACTCTATTTATCTATAAGGTCACTTTAACACTTGGTGGTCAATTTTGGTTGCAATTTGTTTCTGTAACGGATCTCTACTATTTAAAAGGATAATGCATGTCGAATTTAATATATGTAGGTCTTATAGTTCAAGAGCGGGAATATTTATCTATAATGACCCTGGGCTCCCTTCGACCACCATTGGCTTTTGATTTTGGTAAAACCATTTCTTAACGGATCTCTACTCCATGGAAGAATAATACCTGCCAAATTTCAAAAGTCCGCAGGTCTAATAATATTCAAAACATGTACTCTATTTATGTATAAGGTCATTTTAACACTTGGTGGTCCATTTTTGAAATTTTTTTTGTAGCAGATCTCTACTCTTTAAAAGGATCATATCTGTCGAATTTAATATCTGTAGGTCTAATGGTTCAAAAACGGGAATATTTATCTATAACGACCCTGGTTCCCCTCAACCACCCTTGGCTTCTGATTTTCGCTAAACGCTTTCTTAGCGGATCTCTACTACATAAAAGGAACTCACATATCAAATTTCATGTTCGTAGGTCTAAAAGTACTCCTTTATATATATTCTAGTCACTATACACCCCCGCTTCACTGGGTATTTCAAAATGCTATATGGATATATATAAAGGAAAAAAGCGATTTATTCATTCATTCACCATGATATCTCCGGAACTATTAGACCTACCGACTTTATTATTAGAAGGCATGTTCCTTTCATGGAGTAGAGATCTTCTAAGAACATATTTTTTGCAAAAATTTAACACTGAGAGGGGTCGAAAATGTTGTTGGGATAATGTATAAAAATATATTACCATGTTTGAACTATAAGACCTACAGCAGAATTGAAATTCAAAAGGCATGTTCCTTATTATGGAATAGGGATTCGCTAGGAAAATATTGTGAAATTAATCACCAAGAGAGGGGGATTTGCAAGTGGTTAAGGGGTGTTTGGGGGTTACGGGGTGTTTATTCCTTGTTTGAACTATTAGATTTTCCTGGACAAAATTTGGCAGGCATATTTCTTTCATGTAGAGATCCGTAACAAACAGTTTTTGTAAAAACCATCTCCTCAAATGATATTACGGGTATTGAGTGGCGTGATAAATAAATTCTCCCGATTTTGAGCTATGGGAGAAACATATTTGAAACTTGGCAGACAGGTTCTTTTCGTAAAGTAAAGATACACTATGAAAGGGGTTTTTCTAAAACCAAACTAGGAGAGGGGGTTGCGAGGGGTTGAGGATTGTTGGAGATACGTTCCACAGAAAACAGTGCAAAATAATTTTATAAAAAATGCATGAGACCTGTAGTAAATTGGGGATATGATCCACAGCTTTAAAAATGATGTAAGTTGAGAATGCTCTAAATAAGTTCCTAAGAAACCGTGCAAAAAAATAACAAAAAATGCAGCTAGATATTTATAAAACAAAAACAATTCATTTTTAATGCAAAAAAAATTAAACTTGTGTACAGTGGATCTTCGCACACACATATACGCACACAGTTTATAAGTACGTACAGCATATGAAAATACAAATTGAAATAACGAATAAAACTACTAACAACTATCCATCGCTACATGATAACAAGTTTGAGTGTTTGTTACGAACTGGGACAAAAATTCTGGCATCAGTAGAAATGTCAGATATGTCTAGCATGACTATCGGGTTTGATTCAAATGAAGAATTTCGTTCATTATTAACAGCCTCAGTGTTTTTTTTTCTTTGTTGATACAAAGTTTCTTATTAGCTGCTGGTTTTTTAGTGGGGAGGGGTCCTCAAATTGTTTGTATAATGCTTGATATTCTGCAACACAAAACTTATGATTACGTTGAAATTTTAATAAAAAAAGCAAAGGTCGTTTTTTTCTTGTAGCAAATTTCAAGAACTCGCGTATTTTACCAGCTATTAAAAACTGAACTTACCCTTCGACTTCGCCATTATCAGCTTCTTTATCAAAAACAAAAGTAATTTTTAATAATTATTTTGATGTAAAGTTATAAAAAAATGTGCACTTACGTGTCTTGTGTGTCTTGTGAAATCGTTTTAGACGGAACATTCTTTAGTTTATAAGTAAATATTATACAATTGTTTACATATACTGAGCAGTTTTGACGATTTCATATATTTTAATAGCTTTGCTCTGTCTCCCTTTATAATGCAATAATAAAATAAAGATAACTTCGTTTTTATTTTATGTATAATACTGAAATAGTTCCCTTTGGAAAAAATGCACAAAGCATTTACGAATTATTCTACTTTTCTTTATCAGCATTCCTCTCTCTGGTAAAAATTCTGAAATATCCGCAACTTTCACATAAAAATAAGAATGAATTAAAAAAAAAATAGTCGTGCAATCATTTCCTTAATTCTTAATCAATTATTTAATGACAAGAGAGCTGGATAAATTTATTTTTTTTACTGGAATTCTTCATTACGTCTTATTGTTTTTATATTTTTATTATTTTTTATGTATTGTTCGCCTTCGTGTTTTAATAAAAGTACAAATACAAAAAATCTACAAAAACATTTGTACGAAATCGTTTCATTTAAAGAGCTATAGAAAATAAATTCAAGAAAAAAATAAAGAAACAATATCGTATCTGAAAAAAAGAAGCTTATAATTATTTTTCTATTCCTTTTTCAAGTACTGTTCTTTCTTTTTGGTGCAAAAGTTTCTAGTTAGAAGTAATTGTAACGTGGATTTAACATTTATAGCACCAAAGTTTAGGTATAATAAAACTATGAGTACCCTTTTGTGGGCTTCCCTTAAACATAGCCATAAGTTATTAAAGCGTACTTCTGAAATTTACGCGAGCATTGCTTACATTCTAAGTCTTAATTTTTTGTATTAATATTTCAATCATGGTTGTTGTTTTTTATGACTGTAACCACACACACACTTTGAAGAAACCCCCTATTAAATGCACGAGTACTCTAAAAAACGTAAAATAAAATATTTGAAATACACTTGAAAATAAAAATGCTTTCAAATTATTGTATTTGTTGTAAATTGAAGCATTTTAATATGACTTTGTACTTTGTAAGAAGACCGTCTAGAAAGTAAAGTACGCTTTTACATAAATAAATAAAAAACGAGCCATATCAAACAAAAAATGTTATTTGCAAAGCCTTCAATGCATTAGTGCATTCTCTGAGACCAGTTTTTCAATTAAAATACTACACTCTTCAGCTGCTAAAGATTTGTGTAATTAGGTTTCTACTTCTTTGAAATCTTTATAGTTTGGGAGTTGTTTTTCAATTAAACAATTCTTTAGTTTCTAGAATTAGTGAAAACTATTTGGTTACAAGTCATGGTTGTATGGACGATATTCAAAAAATGGCCCACTTAAGATCCTAAATTTGTTTGTTTCTGTTGAGGCAATACGCCACATAATGTGATGATCCAAAAACACATAGTAGGACAACATCCTGCGTCTATTGTTTTAGTTGTTGAAGAGATTTCGATAAACTGATCATGTTGGGCATTCAGAAACTGAATGGCACTATGCACTTCAGAACTGTGATAGTTGAAGTTATTTTGAAAGATTTTGTAGCAAAAACTTATGATTGTAATAAAACTATGACAAAATTCGAATGATATTGAAAACAGGAAATCAGCTTATTGGCTTTTATGCGTTTGCGATTGTGGGCCTTCTTTAGTTGTGATGTGCAATAGTTATTTACTTTATAGATGACACTCGTATTATAACAGTTATTCAATGATACGTGAGTGGCTCGAGTTTTATATTACCATAAAATCCAATATATAACGCGCACTGGTGCATATCACTTACCTATTCTTTCAAGATTATTTTTTTAAGTTTTAGGTATATTCCTTGTATAACACGCAGCCCCTTTTTTACGAAGAAATCTGAAATATTAGTACACATTTCTCTTATGTTTTGAAGACATTTATTCGAAGTTTTATCCTAGACTTTTGGAAAAAAAATAGTTTTCTTCTTGAACTACGCAACTCTTTTAGTTCATAAAGCAAGTCACTTCTAACAGTATTTCGATACATGCAGAAGTAAAACTTTTTTTTATGCTTGTTATTTTTAAAGTTATCATTTTTATCGTTTTTTGTTATTTTTAAAGTTATCGTTATTATATAGTATTACGGGCACCCTTAAGTTTTGATCTTACTTTTGTGTTAAATGTGCGCATTATAAGCCGGAATTTACGGTAATTTATTCACGTAAATTTTAAATTACTCCTAGTCAAAATCTGAAATAAATGTATCTATTCAAATTGCTTATTTTTACATGATTTCAGCACTATTCAAAGACAAAATTAATGATGTATCCACGTATTAGTTGAAAACAAAAGATTATGATTCTGTAAATTTTAATCAAATTTAAAATCCGTTTCTTCTTTTTGCTATAAGCAAAGTTCCATTACATATATTTCTAATCATATAATGGAAGATAAATAAAAAAAGTATCTCTAAAAGTTCACATTATACTTATAATTATTTTTTACTATAAGTCACTGAATTCTTTTAAAGTACTATGATTTTATCCCATCAATTCCTGCTAGTTTTTGTTCCTAACCAGTTTTTTCCTTTTATTTTCACCAGTTCATTTCAGTTCGTCAATAACAGCGGATATTCTTTGTCGCTCGAGACATAATGAAACAATACTAACATTTATCTTCTACGATTCCTAAATTCAAACAGACTTTCTCGTTCTAGTTTCTACTTTCTTTAACTCCAGCACTTCTTCTACAATTCCCTCACTTCTTCCTCCAGCCGGAAGAACAAATTTCTCTTAGGCTTCGATTTCGTGTTTGGAATAAAAGATGTCAAACTCAATCAATAGTCCTTTCAGACTTATTTTTTATTCCTCTTGTCTTTGGTGTAGTTTTTGTCTGTTTAGTTCCGTTCCCATACATCCCTCTGTTTAGTCGCCCAATCGAATGGAATGAATACAAACATGTACTAGAAAAAAGATAGGGATGTAGGTTTCTAGTTTATTATAGAAAACTTCATATACGTGAAAGGGAGGAATTTGATCTGTATGGTGGGTTGCATTATGGAAGTCATTCTAAAGGGTCTGTCGGTACTGAATTGTCGTGGATTGAAATTTAGTTCAATCCTAGAAAATTATTAGAAACAGGGAAAGTAAAGGTTTTAAGTTTGTGAGTATAGATACGTTTTAAAACTATTACCACCAGATAATAAAATGGAATAACAAATTAAGAGTCGGCTACTTTTCTATTTTAAAACTGTTCATAAACTAGTAGATTTAATTATACGGCAGTTCCACATGGTATAGACAGAAAAATATTTCAGAGTATAAATACTTAAGAATATTTTTTAAACACCAAGAATGAGTCTTTATATTTCTGATACTTTTTACACAAATTAAATTATTCATTGAATGCTCTCGGTGTTCATTTAAAGAGTGAAAGAAATAAGTGTACATGAACACAAATATAATTGTACATTAATATTTGGCTATATTTCGGTATTTAAGGTTAAAAAATATTAAAATTGATTCATATTCTTCAGAATAAGACAAGGAAAAAAAGAAACTTAAGATAGCATCACTGAAACGTTTCATTAAGGTACGCAGTTTAAAGTAGGCTAATAAATGGGCTATAAATTTTCTTCTGTAAGCCGAAGAAAGTTTTGGAAAGCTGAAGTAGAAGGGAAGAAGAGCTTTTATATGGATCCGGTAATCCTGAAAAACTGGGTTTCTTAAAGTTGTCGTTATACATTTTATCATATAACATTTGAGGTATTCTTATTGAATTTTTTTATAAAAAAATGTGTGTGTGTAGAGTTACATAAATCCTTGAAAATCAGTGCCAGAATCCGAGATGCTGAATAGTTCGTGAAATTCACTTTCACACGTTTGGATATCTAGACCTGTAGTCTGACATTTGAATTCTCTAAGTTTTGTTTCCAGCTTATTTTCAAAAAAAAAAAAAAAAACTCTCAGAGTATAAAACTAATACAAGTATTATGTAAGATATTAAATGAATAGAAAAAAAATGTATTAAATTCCACTATAGTAACCAGAAGTGAAAATATCGTTGTGGGTGTATGGCTTTCTTAATTTAAATGCACACTTCCTCGGCTTCTGCATTGTTCAACTTATATTCGGAAATAAACGGCACATATAAATATATAGCGATATAGATAACTACACACATACACACACACACTCATATATATATATATATATATATATATATATATATCCACCATTTTTTATAGTTAAGTTTCTTGAAATCTGGTTTGTATCTTCTAGCTTTAATAGTGGTATAATTTAGTATTGTCATTTTATTATACTATGCATTTTTTTATTTTATGATACAATATATATATATATATATATATATGTATATAATGTTATCTTCGCGTACTCATTATACGTTTACAGATTATTTTTACATTTCCAATCATGAATATATATGTTAATGTTGAAAACTATTGAATTTTTAGCTGCAAATATTTTAAAAGAACAAATTATTCCTTAAAATCTGAAAGAAATATTATATGACACATCCCTTGTCAATACACTCAGCGGTAGCATAATATTCTTTGCATTGCAAATTACCCTCACGCTGCGTAGCAGTTTTATCAAAAGAGGTTCAAAAATTGCGTATTGTTTTAGAATGTTTTTGAAATATGCACATTAAATCTACATTTTAGAGCTAAAATATACAAAAAATTTTGTAAAAGAGTTTTTATTTTTTATGAATTAGATCACACACACACACATATATATATATATATATATATGAACATAAAACCATAAATGGAAACATAAACAGAAATAGTAATAATTATGGTGAAATAATTACATAGTTATGGCGAAAATAATATGCGAAGTAAATGGTATGATAATTATTAAATGAAATGACTTATAACATTAAAAAAGGCGAACATAAGAAGAGAAGAGTATTCTACAGCAGCAAAATAAGTTTGACTGTATATGGTTATTTTTTTCTAAAGAAAATATTGAAATTTATGATAGAGACATGGTGTAATATTTTAAAATATATGTATATATATGTTACCGGCAAAGTATGAAATACCGGCATTGTATAGAATGCGTAGGCATTCTATACAATGCAGGTCGATTTTAGGCAAAGTATGAAATATGAGATTCATTACATACTTTGCCTAGGCATTCTGTAGAATGCCTAAAGATATTCAGGGAAAGTATAAAAAAAAGGTTATGATAAGGACATTATATCAATGACTTACATTCCTAAAAGTACAAATATTTTTCTGACAAATAATGAGACTGCCATTAAAAAAATTATTGTTAAATTGTGATTTCACATTTACTTGTATTAAAATTCCTTCAGAAGTTCCAAGTTGATAGAAACCATCCTATTTCTTACTCGTTACAAGTGCATTCGAAAAAAAATCAAAGTTTTGTGCTACAATACCTTTTTTTTAAATAATTTTTGGTTTTATCTGGCAAGTTTCACGTAGGTGGCAACATTTTTGTATTTGGTTGAAAGTTCTTTCAGAATTTTGTCACATCCTCAGAATCCGAAATTTAATTTTGCTCTTGGCAAATTAAATTCCTAGAACAAGTTCACTTCGTCAAACTGAGTGTTAAAATTACCGGCAGTAATTGGTATCTTTTACATGGTGCCGCACTAAAAAGGGATACCAGCCCTTGGAGAATGCACAAGGTCTGAAAAAGATAAAAATATCACTCTGCAGCCCCATTGGGGGGAAAAAGAATTCGTGACGTAATACTGCATAGCAGTTCTTCCCAACAGTTTTCTCTTCCAAACCGGTGAACGTTTTATAATTTTACGGCGGCCTGCTGAGGGTAGGGCGTTGATTATTTATATTTTAAATTGTTTTTATTTTATAATTTAATTGTATTTAAACATGCCTTCAGAGTAAAATTCAGTTGCACCAAAAAATAACCATAAAATGATTTTACATAAAATATAAAGTGATTTCCATGGAAAGTCGCACAAACACGAGAAAAATACACCCCAGTAAATATAATGGAAAAAATTTAATGCTCCTTGAGTGGCCTGATACCCTTTGATCCACTGACAAAGGGTTGGGAACCACTGTTTTATGGCACTGACGCCTTCTTTAACAGTTTAAATGAGTTTACTTTTATTTTCGGCAAACATCACATCATAGCTATTCAGCAACCAATAGTCCCTGTATTCCTTATAAAATGTCATTTTAGCATTTTTTTATATCAGTTATTAACGTTTAGTAAGTAATTTCAGTTAAGAAAAAGCCTTTTTTTTGAAGCACCAACTCGAATTTTGGGCAACTAGCCGTTGAATAGTTGTTTCATGTCTACGGACCATGGGTCGGCAAACTTTTAGCTGTTGCTTGTCAAACCAATCTACCAATATGATTCAGGGAACCACACAGTAAAGCATTTTTTAAACAATTCAAAAATTTACAAATTTGTTGAGTAGTGCAAAATGCCACTGATAATTGTACCGCGTCCCACATGTGGCACATGTGACATAGGTTTCCGACCCCTGCTATAGATCATAGCTCCTTCTCCAACACTATAGCTTGCTCCTCCATTTTCAGGTAGCACAGGATAAAACCAACTTTTTGTAGAACAAATTTAAGTTAAATTGAGTATTTTGACATTTCCGAACAAACAGCAATTCTACAACTAACAGATTCTGAGCCTGAGATACAGGTTAAAAGTTTATGTTTTGTCAATTGAGAATATTCGAAATGAATCTGAGATGTATTTCATACTTTGACGGTTTCTCCTTAGGCATTCTATAGAATGTCTAGGCAATGTGTGAAATAGGAATCATTTCATACATTGCCGACTAGATTTAGGAATTGACTATAGAATGCCGGATTTCATACTTTACCGGTAACATATATAAGTATATATATAATATATATATATTACATATCATAAAAATTAAGTATTAAATAATAATGATTTTTTTTTCAAATTAAAATTTTAAAGTTTTCCTGGGAATGAATGTTTTTTTATCAATTATTAACATCAGTACACTTTCAATTCAATTCATGAGACATGACATTTTGCTAAAATGTCTAATAGAAAATTCTATAACTTCATTTCATATTTCCTGTTTCATTTTATTAATAATTTAGCTAAAATTTCAAGAATCTTTCAGTGATTGTTATTAAAATGTTTTCAAAACCCTTATAAACAATTCATTAAATAGCTTGTAGTAGTTTATAACGATAACTAATTTTAATTGAAATAAATGCATTCATTTAAAATCCCTTTTCCCCAGATAGTATTCCGAAAACATTTGAAACAACAGCTTTGAAATTAAATATTCCTTGAAATCAAATATTCAACTAAAGGCACAGTTTTCGGAGAAAATAAATTAAAAAATTGAAAATAAAGAAAATTATGAAAATTATTTCGAAGTAAAGTTTGATTAAAATAAATGTATTAATGTAAGGTTAAATTTTAAATCTTTGAATAGGAAGTTCTCCAAGGAATTATATTTACTTCAAGTGCTAAAGAAAAATCTTTGATTAAATTATTGCTCAACTAATATTGTTATAGACAATAATATCACTGATTTAAATTATCTGCAGTGATTTGTTAATTATTTAAATGTGCTGACATTTATTTTTAAACTTTATAAATAACTATACATTTTTCTTGAATCCCTATATAACAGAAATAAAATGTATCACTCAATCTCATAAGAAGTGCAAATGAGGACTATTATATAAGTAAAAAAAATTTTTATGAAACTTTAGTCAAATTTAATGTTATTTGTCAAACATGTACAGTAAAATTGAAAAAAAATGGACAAACGCACATGAAAATAACAAACGTCACAAATAAGAAATTGCATTGAGTTTGATGACTAAATCATCATCATGGGGAAAAAATGACACCCTTACTAGTTTTTTCAGATCTCATTACAAATAGATAATATTGTTATGGCTGTTATGGATCAAAATGAATGAATATAAGATTTTAATCGATTGACTGTAAAATTATTAATATAGTTAATTAACTTCGAATGAATAATGGTTCCGTTGCAAATTCCTTATTTCATACAAAAATAGGAAGCAAAGGATTTAATAGTTCAAGTTCGAAATTAAATTCGAATCTAATTATTTTTTCGAAAGATAATAAGAAATTGTTAGTACCATAAATTAATTTATTCTGCAGCAATAAATTTGCAGGATATTTCTCTTTTTCTTTCACTACGGAATGATAATTGGACTAATAACTAAAATTTAAGTATATAGGACATAAATACAGCACAGAAACATCTAAATTCGAAAATTCTTTTATGGATATTTCCAAAAGTATTTAATGAAATTTTTTAAGTTCTGTATTTAATACGTTTTAAGATATCAATTAACATCCCATTAATTGATATTTTTTAGAATTAAAAAATACATTTTGAGCGATACAAATATGTCTCAGAACTCAACACTAAAAATTTCTGAAAATCAGTTACTCCTGTTTATCTCAATAGCTACAGAACTGTTAAGGAATTTGAGAATTTTTCGATTTTTGGAATATAAGTTAATATGATGAAAAAAATGAAATCACTTTATGCAGAAAAATTTAGTTTATTAATCATGTTAAATACTTTTATATATTAAGGTATTAACATCGTATTTTTATTTCTTATGAACCACTAACAGTGATTCTAATTTTCTCACAAAGTGATGAAAATTTTAAAATTTATTTAAGATATTTGACTTTTTTGTTTTTACAATTGTACAAAGTATCACATTTGTTTTTGTATTAAGGTAATTTAATTATTGTCTCGCTTAATTGCTTTCAAATCATTTTCTGGCAAATGATGAAATGAAATGGTGAAAATGTATCAGTTATTAGTATAAAATAATTTAAATTACGTTTAAATATCATGTAATAATGAAAACATTTTAGTTATAAATTTTAAAATATCTTCCTAAAATGATCATAAAGTAACCTTTAGAGTCATTAAAAGACACCTGAAATTTTAAAAAAAATAGTAGAATTTCTGGCATTTTTCTTAATATTTTGTTCATTCTTTTTCTTTATACTTTTGCATTCAAATTTACTTTTTAAAGCAGTAACAGAAATCCTCTTTAAATGAAAGATCAATAAGAATTTTAGATTGCAACAAATAAAAATGTGAAAAATGCCTCTCTCTATATATAAACTAAAGTACAAAATTCAACCTCTATATTTTACTGTATTTTTCTTCTGAAACTGCTTTACATGAGTAGAACTATCATAAATGATAGAAAGCCCTTTTGAAACCAATGAAATATTCATGAACTGTTAGATATTCCTATTTGCCATGTCTTTTTTTATTCATTTGGAATTTTTCTCTTTGCTATTTTGTCCCCATCAAATATAAGTCTTTCCGAGTCTCATAGAAATTCGACTGGGACTCATTTTCTATGTCTACATTTCTTTCTGTGAGATGTACTATTTTCTAATTTTAAATGTCATTTTGAATAACATTGTTGTCCATTTGCTCTTTTTTGTTTGTCTATCTTATCGTTTAAGGAAATCCATATGCTCAAACATTTATGGTTTAGAATTCAGAAATGAAATATATATTTCACGATTATATGTTTGGTATTTAAATGAAGCTCTGGGGTAAGTAGTTTTGAAACCATGAGAAAATTTGAGTTTTAAATTGAAACAAACTGAAAATTATTTTAGTGTTTAGGGATAAATTAACACGACATAATTATGAAAAACGGCATTTTTTATTTAATCCAAAATTTTAATACAGTTTTTTCTTGTTTGGCTAGAGCTTAATGAGAGAGAAACATGTACCGAACCCTGCCAATAATAAAAAAAATTAGCTTAACTGACATAAAAAAATCCTTGAATCTCGCCAAGTGATTTCCAAATAGAAAATATAAATTCAAGTATTTTAATCAATTGAGCCAATTCTAGCAATTTAAAAAAAAATCTGACCTTACACACACAATCAAAAATCCCCACATTTACAATTACAGCTGGAACATTTTAACTTACAGTTACAGCCTCAGCATTCTCTTTGGGTTCTTCTTCAAAATACTTTAAATAACAAATTCAATTTGCATCTATAACATTTTCTTCATAAGAAATATAATGTTGTCAAATTAAATAAACAACACAGGAAATAGATTTTTCAAGAGGTTAATCTGAAAAAAAATCTATAAGAAATCCTTTAATAAGTGTATAATACCGAAAAAAGTAAAAATCCATAAAGAAAAAGAAAGCACAAGTATTATACTATGTTCTAAATTAAGAAAAATTTAATTCTGTTATATGTGAACTGAAAATAAAATAAAATATCTCAAAAATGCGTAAGCCGAATCGTGATCTTCGTTCATTGGCATAATTTGGCCGTCTTTAAGATGTATTTCTGCATTCAAAATGATGGAAAATTAAAACGCCCTCAGTCCAAAAAGTTTAAACCCCAATATCTTAATATAAAATTAGGTAGAAAATCGCCGAAAGAAAGAAGCTAAAGAAAACTACCATTATGTGCATTCCAATATCCAAGAAAGATACTAGTATGGCAGTAGACATTTACTAATTTTGCACGTATTATGCATGATGAGTACAAACATAGCATAAGATAAACAGTTTTGATAAAAGTTCTGAAACTATCATAAAATTTAAGAAATATTCCTTGGCTCCATATGCTCGCCTTTATAAATTTGTACTTGATTCTACATAACTTAACTAACTTTAATTTTCAACAACATAAGTTACAAATTTCTTGAAAGTAAAAATAGTTCCAAATTTAATAAGCTAGTCAGTGTGAGAACTAATCGACTAAAAAGTATTTTATTTGTTCTTAGAAGAGTATAAATGCAAATAATTTAATTCCTGGAGAACCTTCTAGGACTTAAAAACAGCATTATGGAGTAATGAGTCTGAAGACCAAAGGACTTAACTTTTTGATTTACATCGTATGATTCCTATAAAACGTTTTTAAGAGATGTCCATAGTCTATAACAACATATTTTGTTTCCTAGTATGTGAATTCTCTGTTATACACTCATGTCCAAATTTAAGGTCACAAACATGTGTTTCGTCATAATTTTAAATTGCCTTCAGAAAACAATGATATAATTTGTATTTTATATATTTTGAAGAAAGGGTAGTACAATATCAACCTTTAGGTAAGGAAAAGAAGATGTTTAGATTTTGTTCTTAAAGAATTACTAGATTGAAACTGCATATTCGCATATTATATGCATGGAATTTTTGGCTGAAGTTTTGTGAATATTGCATTAAAGCAAACAAATTAGCCTGCTTCCAATGAGAATGACTCTTCATAATCGTATAGAGGATTTCTTGAGAAGGAGAGTTATTATGATGCTTGAAGCTAACCAGTCTCGAGTTGAGGATACTCGAAGGCTACAAGTGGCTCGAAAGTGGTTTCTTGGCTGTGTATTTAATTACAAACGAGTGGTACTGTCACTAGGAGGTAAGCCAAGGTCACCACAGACAATCGACATCTGCAAATGAATGCTACTTGGAATTAAGCGCACGACGACACAGGCGGACAATGGCTCCTCAGCTTGTGCGTGACCTTGATGCTTTGTCTTGAAAAAGAAATTCCAGACAAACACTGTATAGCCACCTTGCAGAGAATGTCCTTTACACCTGGCGTCCAGTCTTGTGCGTCCCTTTTACTGCATCCAACAGGAAAGAGTATTATGGAGCCAGAAACATTAGTCACAAGAAAGGGGGAATGTTCGTTTCAGAGATGTTGAGATTCAACAGTCAAAGTAATTCTTGTAAAGTGTTCATCTGGAGAGAAAGTGGATCTCGCTTTCATCCCTCCTACGTAACAGAAAACGACATATTTGGTGGCAAAAGAATCCTTGTGTGTGAGAGAATAATGTTGGGCCTTTGTACACCCCAGTACGTTTTCGATGAGAGTACTGTCAACCCACAATATTGTAAGGAGGAGATCCTGGAAGCCTACGTGAGGTTTATCAGGATGCTATTGAAACAGACTACATTTGTATATACGGAAATGAGCTGTCGCAAGTAACCCAAGTTGTTCATTAACTTCATGAAGGAGCGCATATTAATCGGAAAAATTGGCCCTCAAAGTTTCCAGAACTCAATTCTCTACAACATATTTGGAAAGGTCTAAAAATGCTATTCCATAGCATAGCCCACCTCTCAAGACCCACTAATAGTTAAAAGTGAACCTTTATGAATAATGGGCTTTCTTACTACAAATACACTCAAGAACCAAAACATTATGAACACCCCTACATTTTGCAATGAACTCGCCTGGATGAAGTGGAAGGCACGTGATCAGGTGGAAGTGGTATTTAACTGCTGCTGGAGAGTCTGAAGAATCATTCATTTACTTACTTCTGTGTGTGATGGGAAAGGCTGCGGATCTAAGCGACTTTGATGGAGGGCAGATTGTAACGGCTCAGAACAAGTATTTCCGAAAATGCACGACTCGTGGGTTGTTCGCGATCTACAGTTGTTAGTACTTATGCAAAGTGGATGAACGACGGTGAAACCAGCAGTAGACGACATGTTGTTGGACGTCCACACGCTATCAAAGAAAAAGGTCGTCGGAGACTGTCTCGCATGGTGAAGCAAAACCGGAGACTGACAATGGCTCAGCTGATAGTCCAATACGATGCAGGGTCAAGTAGAATAGTATCGGAGCACACTGTTCAGCGGACACTGTTGGATATGAGCTACGCAGCAAACGTCCCACTCGTGTGCCTTTGCTGACCAAGCGTCATCGCTAACTGCGCCTGTGCTGGGCCCGGGAACATCACCACTGGTCCATGCATCAGTGGAAGAGAGTTGCCTGGTGAGATGAATCACGGTTTGTCATTCTTCACGTCGATGGCCGTGTCAGGATACGCCGTCTTCCAGGTGAACAGTTGCTCCCTCAGTGTACAGTAGGTCATACACAGGTAGGTGGTGGCGGTATTATGCTTTAGGGGACGTTCTCTTGGGCGTCTCTGGGACCCGTGGTTGTGGTAGAGCAGACCATGAATGCTACAGGGTATCTGAAAATCATTGCGGACCAGTTGCACCCTTACATGGCCTCTGTTTTTCCAGCTGGAAATGGAATGTTCCAATAGGACAACACCCCGTGTCATAAGGCTAAAATTGTGTTGGAGTTGTTCCCGGAGCATGATGCTGAATTCCAGATAATGTCCTGGCTACCTAACTCACTGGATCTCAATCCGATAAAACACATTTGGGATGTCATGGGACGGCAGCTCAGAGTTCAAAGACCACCAATTCGCAATATCTCGGATTTGCGTGACCGTTGCTTAAACATCTGGTACAATCTGTCTCCGGCCATCTACCAAGGACTTGTAGCATCCATGCCCAGGCGGGTTGAAGCTGTGTTGCGCCCCAAAGGTGGGCCAACTTGTTATTGATATGTGGTCATAATGTTTTGGCTCTTGTGTGTATGTATTCATATCCTCATAAACAGTATGACAGCTCGTAATGAGTCTTGTGTATCGGTGCACAGGGGTTAAAGTTCAAATTAGACAGACTTTTCCCGCGTTAAAGGCTTTATCTCTGATTCATTTTTTCACACTTTTTGATGTATTCTGTATCTTAATTCAAAATTAAAGTCCTTTTGGTAAGGTTATATGGCTATATTCTTTTTAACGTTGTAATACGTTTCTGTGTGAAATTTCGTGGCAACACAGTTAACAGTTTATCAATTTTACCAGATTTGGTGTTTGTGACCCTTATTTTGGACATGACTATATTTTCCTAAATAAATGGGCATTAACCATGCACCACCAACTGCGCTTACCTCAACTGGTAATTTTGTAGAATTTCAACCAATACATAGTTTTAATTTCAGTAAAATCTACTAGTATTTATGCCCCTCAGGGGGCTCACCTTCTTTAGGTGAGTACGGGTGTCACAATCCCGAGGTGCCCTAGTGATCTTTTCCTTTTCCCACGGGGTTTACTGTCTTTGGTAAACATGGGCTTCACGAACCCGGGGTACCCTAGTGATCCTTCTCTATTTTCGACCCTCTTTCTTGTCATTCAATTAATTTTTTCTTTCTCTTCCCGTCTAGACCACAGATATTAAAACAAATGTTTGGCGCAGTATAGCCGAAATCGGCTCTTGCGCCAATAAACCCCAAAATCACTCACTCACTCACTAGTATTTATGATGATAATCTAGCAAAAGTGAAAATTATTTGAATTTGTAACACCAATGTATTTTAAACAAGTAGTATTTATCTTTTTCTTATTTTTGTTAAAATTCTTCTGGATCTTCAAATAAAATAGATTTTTTGAATTTCTACTTAATATGTACACTAAAAAGAGCAAAATTAGTACATTTATTGAGATTACTTATTTGTATACATTTATTTAGATTATCTAAGCAATATTATTCACATACGATTTTAATCAATGCTATATCATAAGTAATTTATTTCAGGAATACTTTATAAATGTCATTGCCTGAATAATTGATACTAGTAAAATTTATTTGTAAACAATATGAATTATTATCTAGTATTCTTAAAATTGACGGAAATTATGAAAATCTTTTTTCTAATATTGTGAGTTTAAAAGATAACATTTAACCTTAAAATTTTTTAAAGGTGTATTTAAATTTAAACCATGCAAAGAGTTTAAAAAAATACCTCTTTCTTTTTGCAATAGAATAGATTTTGTTGTTGCACACCATTTTTAAGTTTTGTAGATTTTTCAAACATGTCTTCTGAGTGACATTGAAAGGTCGTCAAAACTTTCAACAATTGTCAGAAAATTTGGTGTGAAACAAAGAATATGTTTATTCTGTATAAAAATAATAAATTAAGTAATATTTGAAAGTTATTAATAAATAAATTAATAAATAAATTTTATCTCATCCTGAAATCTAATTCTAATTAAAACTTCTAATTATTCTGTAAGGAATGGACAAAAAAATGATCCACATTTGATTTATGTAATTAAACTATTAGGTTCTAAAACTATTAATGAAGTTATTCAAATATTGGAATGAGTATTTTATCTCTGGCTGATCCCATACTTGGTTTCTTTCCATTTAAACAAAAAACATTATTTAGAGTTACAAAAAATTCGACATTATTTTAATATTCAGCTAAAGTTTATCCAGTGTTCATGATTAAGTGTCACAAAACCATGATCTATTTACAAAAAAAAAAACACGAATAATGTGTATAATTTATCTATTGCGTTTTGTTCATCCAACAGAAACCAAAACTGGCTTGCAAAAAAGGGCGACAGTAAATTTTTTTCATGATCGTGAACAAGATTGAAAGTACCTAAAACTCAAAGCGAAAAACAAGATATTTTTCATCCGGACATTTTACAGACACAAGTGCTTAAAAAGTAAGATTCACTTCCCATTTATCTTAAATAAGCACTTATTTTAGTTTTACTTTCAAATTTTCGATTTTTATATGTGCCTTATGTCTGAATATTTAAAAACATGTTATACACGATAAAAAAATTTACACATTTACTGCATTCAAATTAAATAATTAAATCTTTAATAAAAAATCAGCTCACTAGATTTAAACTTTTTTTATAAAAACTGTTAATGCGTTTATAGTAATATTTTGAAACGTTTAAATCAATTGTAAGCTAACTGTGCGCTTTTCTAACATATATACAAGATTATATAACTAAATTCTTATTTAATTCTATCTAAAGAATTACAAAAAATATCAATAAAAAAGAAAACAAGATTTTATTTATAAAAGGAAATATTTAATTAATAAAAATAGGAGATATGTACGGAAAACAATTTTGAAAACATTTCTAGGCATTCAATTACTTGAAATTTCCTGAATTCTTTTTTTTATTATTATTATTTTTTGTTGTTTACACATAGTTACAAGACTATTATACTTTCATACATATTGCTCCGGAAGATTTTTTTCATCTTTTTCTATTAACATAATTTAAAATCTGGATGATTTTTGAAATTTATCTGAACCTCTGTTCTTGAACAAACCTCTTTATTTGTGAAATTAGGATTTATATGCCTACTTACTAGATACAAATCTGACAGTAAAATTTTGTACAAGAAAATTAACCCGGCACTACTCGCACAGGGTGTGTCATACCCACCGTCTAACTCTTTTCAACGCTCCTTCTAAACCTTTTTTGGAAAATGGATAGTTTCTCGTGTAGCTAGCTGACTTTAAGGTCATATCCTTCGAGGGACCGTAGCTTGTAGGCGAATTCTAAATATATATTTTTGGATATTACCTCTTCGGGTATGCCATACCCTGTCCGTGAATCACTGTTACATTTTTGAATGCATTAACACGCTTTAAATCTCTCTTATTCTATGGCGTATTATTGTAGTTATGATGAAGAAATGTGATATTTAAGTAATTTAATAAATACAGTATTTAATAGATATAGTACAACAGCATTCTCGGATGAAGAAATTCTCTTCGCGGTTATGATGAGGAAAAAGCAAATGAAGAGCATAACAGCAAGTATGAGTCATCCACTGAAATAGATCCAGATTTAGAAAAGAGAGACACTGTTGAAAATAAATGTTTTATATGTAGAGACACAAAAACATTTCAGAAGAGCGCAATTTTAAAGGAGATAACTGCTACACATCTAATCCACTTTTAGATGAACTTTTGGCGAAAAAAAACTATTGCTGGAAAATAAAAAAGAAATTCCAAAATTTTTAAATTTAAAGAATAAAGAATTTTACTTCTATAAGTTTAGTTTAAAAAAGATACAGATTAAACAAAATTAAGATTCAGTGAAAACGTCGCACTCACTCACTGTACGATTAAGGGAGTGTATAAACAATGCACTGAATGCCCTTATATAAAGAGCAGAAAAATTAAATTTACGTGTTAAAAATGTAATAAACATGTTGTATACTTCCTACGTTTCTTCCTTTTTAACCTTTGTATATAAATTTTTCGGTAAAAATATAATGTAAACACCCCTGGGTATGACACACACTGTGCGAGAACATAAGGTAGTTTTTTTCACCCGAATGATGCTGTGTTAACAGTGACATGAAATTTTGTTTCATACAATTTTATTGTAGAGTACTGTTTTAAAGAAAGTCATAATATGTGAGTATCTACATATTTATCAATATCAAAAGAAATATATCATCAATAGAGCATTCAGTCTTTATATTGACTGGGTGGTTTAGAGTTATCGTTCCTGTCTCGTAAGACCAAATTAGCATGTTGTAATAACCCAGCTTCCCGTCTACCCTGTGACCCAGCTAAATGTGTGGTAGGAAGTGAAGGATTATTCAACATGATAATTTCCAATTATTTTATTTAATCGATTCAAACACAATTCGATGCAACGCTATAAATAGGTTGTTCCAGTCAGTCAACAAAGAGAGGGGACGACAGTCGCCTTTTAGGAGAATGCATTTAATAAACTACTTTATAATAATAGATCTTCTATCTCAATATTACTTAAAACGGTAGATACATAACTAATGGCCGCTTAACCTTTTAAATACTTTAAACATCAAACGTAATATGAAGGTGACAATACCTGAACTTAGGCAGTCTTCTAATCAATTTAATTTATCAATAACAACTTCCCGTCTTTAATCCTTTACAAGGCATTTCTAACCTTTCACCTTGTTATCTTTACTTACTTACCTTCTAACTTTCTATTATCTATCCTTCATCACTTCTAATTCACTAACTCTATTTAACTCACGAACTAGAACAATATATATAATAAACATAATTTGCATATCACGCCTTCTTCTTAGGAGAATATTGATGAAATTTTCTAGCCCCATAGAATACCCAAGTGAATTAGTATGAGGACGCTATAGATTCGTCACGAGGCTTGTTCCCGGCTAGAGTGGATAAAATTTCTGAATGAGAAAGCCGTAGGCACAGAAGCCGTATGAGGCGCTTAAAAGATTCCTTTATCAATTTGACTCTGGTACTCTAGGCAAAATAAAAACACATGAATATTGTACATCCAAGGAGAGCTGGAATTGAATAAATTCTAGAGTTAAAAATTTGGTGTCGGTAGCCACCACTAGGTGCCCCCACCAATGAAATGGTTCTCAAACTTGGGCATTGCCGAAACTAAAAAGACTTAACTGCCAAAATGCATCCGATTTGAAAAAAAAAGCAAAACATTCATATTTTCTTAATATTTCATTAGACTATCAATGACTTTAAATATTATGCACTTTGCTATGCCTTACAGGTTTTTGAAGGACATAAACTACTTAATTCAATATAATATTGTAAGAAAAATGCATTGGCAATTTATTTCCTTGGGAAAGTAGTAAGACATTCAGCATTATATTCTATAGTTTTAATATACAGTTACTAATTAGTAAAAGATAAAAATATACATAGCTTAAATATTAAGAATTATATTTTCACCTTCACAAAAATTACTTTTCCGATTATTTATTGAATCAAAAATGTGATTTTTTTAAGTAAGATGTACACAAATCTTTGCAATTTATACAATGCTTGGATTTCTTAACATAAAGGTATGCGTCAGAATAAAATACAGATACCAATAATAGTTAAGGCACCCGACTAGGTTCGAAGACCAATTTTTCAAAAAATTGATTATCAGAAGAATTTTATTGTTTTAAAGAACATAAACAGGCTTAAAGAGTTATAATTATGAAATAAATACCATGCCTCACCTTTGTTTTTGAAAAAAAATTATTTTTATAAAATTTTAAAAAAAAATTATTTTTATAAAAAATTTTTAAAAAATTCAACTTCAGGAAAAACAGCGTAAAAAATATATATATTGGACATAATGTAATTTTAATTGCTTTGATATATTTATTGATCCACCTGAAATGTCGCAAACCGCAGGTTAAAAAATATTTTCAAAAATAAATATTTAATAAGCATTCGAACTTCACGTTAATGATTTTTCGTTAAAATTACTCTATATTCTAAGCTAAAAAGGACTATAAAATGTGATTAAAGGTAAGTATCTTAAAACCTGCGGTTTGCTACACTCTCAAGGGCTTATAACATAAATGTTGCAAATTTCATTGAATTTTATATAATTGTTTTGGAGATATCCCAGTTTTCGTGCAAAAATTATCGTAAAAATTTCATTCTTCAAAAAACACATTTAAAAAATATACTTATAAATTACATAAAGTAAATATTCAAAAACAACTTAAAATTCTCCAGTTTCATATGATATTCCTTCTTCCTCCTCAATTTTTATATTTCTTTTTTTTTCGAATGGCCCTAAGTTTTCTTCTGCAGGTTTTTGCTGTTGACAGTGAGTGACGTTTTGAATCTGCAATGCGCTCATTATCGAAGGTTTTTTGTCCCCGTACAGTATAATAGCCCGAAACAATACCCATTTCATTTAATATGGAAGTTAATCCCTGGAAGCCATTATTAAACTGCACAACAGAAATATAAGCTCCTAAACGCAATGTTTGATGCTCAACGAAAACTTCTTTTAGTAATATCTGCCACAAAATTGCATTAAAACTTTCGTTCGGATTTTGAGTTTTGCCGTGTAAACATTTCTTTAAAAGATTTCTCTCACACAAATCCATATAAACTGGCTTTATCGTGTTAAAAATATTTTGTGGCAGTCCCAAGGATTTTTCCTGATACACAATATTAGAAGCTTTAGCCCGTTGAAATTTACACCAACTTTCAGCTCCGGCAGGGCACTGTCCATGTTTTTGCTGATGTTTTGATGAGCAACAATGAAAGAAGGCAGCAATAACAGCAGACTGCATTTTGTCCAAGTTCCCAATATTGCTTTGAATAGCAATTCCATAGTACTTATGTAGCTTATTAATTAAACTATCAGTCAATTTACCTTTCCCCCCGAGTCCTTTATTTCTGCTTTTCAAATTTTCAAAGCCTTGTTCCAACTCTTTTTTTGAATATGCCCAATACATTCTAGCTTCGTAACATAATCTTTCCCGTAAATGTTCTTTACGGCATCAAAAGCTTTGGAATCTCCATCCCCATAATAGTCAGTGTATCGTAACATTCTATGATCTTCCGACCTCTCAAAAATGCGATAAGCCCCAACCGGTTCCATACTGGATGAAGATCCTTTATGATGATTACACCGCAATTTCACATTTTGTTGCTCCGTCTTTGAATTGCATTTTCTACAAAACTGAGATAAAGTTTCAAAGTCAACAATTTTCCCAGTATCGACAGATATTGCACTAACACAACCATTTAGCGAAGAATAACCACGACGCTGCCAGGTACTTCCACCGAAACACCACAATTTACAGTATCATGTATAGATATTTTTAATTGCCTAATACCTTTTGCTGCGTCATTCATTATTTTTTCTCCAATGGAAGTAGCAGCACTGAGGAGTTTTTTTTCTTGTTGGCGGAATGCAAGCTTTGAGAGAAAGGGAGGTAGATTCAAAACAGCACAAAGTTTTCTTCCTGCTGAGACACCTCTACCAATCAATCTTAAGCCATAAACAAAACGAGTATTGAGTTCATTCATTTTGTCTAACTTTTTCGAAGTACAAAATGCCGATATGAAACTGCAATTTTTACAGTGCAAAGTAAAGTTTGAAGATAATCCAAACCTCGAATCTTCCACAAGATAAAGGCATCCTGCTCTACACTTTTTATTTGGGCAACACAATAAGGAACAAATACCAATTAAAATTTCCAGATCAATCAACCTGTTTCCAGTTAAATGTTCTGTATTACTTTCATCATCATTTACCTGATAAGAATGCTGCAGCTTCAGTGAACTGGCGGTCATAATTTCTTCTTCCTTGCATGAAGCAATTTCATTGTATGTATTTTGGTTTCGTTTACGGGGACGATGTGAACGACATTTACCCATGATTTCAGGTAAAATAAATTTAAGATTAAATTAAAATAATTTAAGTTCTAAAAATAAAGCAAAATATAGAAATAACAGAATTAAGATCGGCGTGGTAAATCTAACGTCGAATGTAAACAAACACGGAAAAATGATAGTCTTAAAATAGCGTTGCCAATCGTTGGTAACAAAATTGTTTGAAAAAATTATTAGCAAACTGTGGCTTAGTAAACAGATAATTAAAATTTTGGTTTTTGAAATTCTATTTTAGGGAAATAATAATTAAACACTTCATATGTCGCTCACTTCCGGTTTCGTTTTCAACTACTATGACTTATTAAAAGTGCTATATCTAGAGTTCTAATTTACGGAAAATTAAAATAAAGACTGTTTTGGAATCTTAAAGGTTGGGGCTTTGTTTTACAATAATAAAAAAATTCGACATTTTTGTCAAAAAACACTTTTCCAACCTAGTCGGATACCTTAATATACCTTTCAATACTAATCGAAAAGGATTAAACACTGTGTGCAATTGTGTGTGTAGAGACATCTGGTGCTGTAGTACCTATAGATGTCCATTACATTTTTCAACAATCAGTTAAATCCCCATTCATTTTACTTAATTTACCTGTTAAGGTGTCACTATCACTTGCCTAGTTTGCAGAATATCTTTTTTTTTCATCTATAATCCTCGGTTTTTGCACTAGAACTAATTCCCAAACTGTTCTGGCCTCGGGTCTCTTCTTTAGTGAGTAGGTGTCAATCCGAGTGCCTAGTGATCTTTTTTTTCCACGGGTTTATGTCTTTGTAAACGGCTCACGAACCGGGTACCGTAGTGTCTTCTCTTTTTCGACCTCTTTCTTGTCATTCAATTCATTCTTTCTTTCTCTTCGTCTAGACACAGATATTAACATGTTTGGCAGTATAGCGAATCGGCTCTGCGCATAAACCCAAAATCACTCACTCACCAACTGTTCTGAATGCTGATCTAGAACAGGTGTGGAAAATACTTTGGTTGTGGCAATTATACATAGGATGCAATTCTGTAAAATATATTTATTATCAAAATAGTCTTAAAATTATAAACGAATTGAACACATACGGAAGGGAATGAGAAAATGGAGGGAAAAAGTCTTAGAGGATGGAAAAAGTTGATTAACTTTGTATATTCGGAATATATAAAAGTACTATGACATTGCCATTCGTGAAAATGTTGTTGTTGTCGTGTATGACAAAGTGCAAAGGTGTAAGGTGCTATATGGTAAAACCTGGGTGTACTTGATTGTTGGGGTTTTGATCAGAAATGCCAGGCCTCCTCCAGTGCTTATCATTCCGTCTCTCCGTAATTCTTTATATCCCTTGATCTTGAGATTCAAATTGGGATTGAGTTTAGTCTCCTGATAACAAGCAATATGAACATTGTTGTCACGTAGGATATAGGATAGTTCGTCGATTTTCCTCTGCGTTCCATTAATGTTGAGTTGAAGAATATTCAATGTCCTCGTAGCATACTTCTTGGAGTGTTCCCGGACATCAGAACACAACGCGTAGCATTATTAATATCACAATGTATTGCACTTGTCATAATTGAGGGTTGCCAGAGACCCAAGAGGCTGGACTTCTGATCAATTTAGTCGCCTTTCACGACACGATGAACTTACGTTGGGACTATTCTACTCCGGTCAGCACCAGGGGGGAATGTAATATGCGTATATATATGCAATACTCAGTAAGTAATGCATTATTTCATTGTTATTGATCTTCAAAAGAAACCAATGCCATTTCCCTATCAGAACGAATTTCTTGTGGAAATATAAATGAGCCATATAAAATGTATGATAAATTTTAAATATTTCCACAAAAATACTTCAAACGACTTCCAAATGACACCTCTCATTAACATAAATCACGGTTCCTCCACAAAAAGTGGTTAAATTACCATCGCCAAAAGTTCTCGTGTAGCTGAACAGTGCGACGTTAATATTCCCTCACTCCACATAAAGCGGATTTAAAATAATGCAACTTAATCGATAAAATTTTCTGTAGAAGGTTATGAATAATGACGAATAGAACCCGGTACAAATGCAGTTGGAGGGTGTTTTCTCAGAAAACCCAAAACATAAAACGAATTGCTACTACGAATTCTGTGGTTATTTACATTCTAAGAAAATATCTTTATTGTATCATCTACCCTACAATTTGAAGTATAGATATCGGATTCATTCTAATTAGCTACAGAAAGTAACATATCACATATTTTGAATCATTTTGATGTGAATCTCGGTGCCTTCGTACTCCAAAGCTCTGCGTACTCTACAGCGGAAATGCCTCGCACAGATTGATATTGTTTACCAAATGGTAAAAAGATGTCAGAAAAAATCATTACAAACAAAAAAAGAACTATTTTAAACTATCAGGTAGAATCAGCTAAAAAGCAGGTAAATTTTAAATAAATATACCTAAAAAAATATGGGATAATTTGTAGTAAAAATACACCTTTCTCAAAAAAAGTAATAATTAAATTAAAATTACAAGTTTTGTTGATTTCAAAAGTAATAATACAAATAAATTAAATTAAATTTTTGAGAATCTGGATGTGATGTTATGTTGATGTTTTTCTTTATGACACTTACTAGAAAATGCCCTTAAACTACAGATAAAAGGAATATGTATATTATCATGATATATTTCTTGAATAATTGGTGTTACAAAATATGCAGCACTTTTTATAATTGCTCTCCTACAAAGTGTAAAGATTTTGTTTGTGTCCTACTCTAAAATTTTCAATCTGGTTTCTTTAGATAAGTGTACATTAATTATTTTTAATATATAATTTATTTTAATTGCTTTGATTAACTTTCAGGCACCTTTTTTGAAATTTCAAAAATTTCTTCAAAATTCGAAAAAAAGCTCAGAAAATATTTAGCTAAAATAATGTTTTGCAATTATTAGTTTATATAGCTTGAGCATGTATAAAATGAAATTAAATTTGCTCAACAATTATATATATGTGATGTTTTCCAAAACGTTCTTAAACGTACCCTTATCCTTTAAAAATACCTAGAAATAGAATTAAAAAAGGCTAAATCCATAAAAATGACGTTTCTTTTTTTTTTTTTTAAATAAAGACATGTTCTTAAAAAAACAATTAGAAAGGAAGTTCAGTATAGTAGTTTTTAAACCTTTATTAAATTCTTCTCGCAACATGTTTTTTCTGTAATCCCTTTTTTACACACTGTTTGAAATTCCTTTACGAAACCATCCGCAGAAATAAAAACAAAATATCTTGGAAAGAAGTAAATGTGAAATTCCAGAAGAAGAAAAAAAATATGACAAACGTAGTCTGGAATAGTAAAGATCAGGGAGTTTTTAACTCTCTAGTAGTTCTTTCTTTTTTTTTCAGGAAATACAGTTCTTTAAATGAATCGTTGAAAGACTAGATCACCATTGGCTATTATCAAGGTTTTTCCATTAAATAACTTTAATAAATATTCAAAACCTGAACCAAAAAAAAGCGCAAACATTTCACATTTTTTTATAAAATTACTAGCTCTTTACCCTTCTAATTTTCTGAGTATTTCCTGATGTTGTATCATGTTACATTATTCTTAAGTAATAGTACTTTATGTAGTTCCTAGCGTTAAATGTTCGATTGCATTATAAATCTTTCTTATACTTCTCGCCTCTTATTTAAAAAGTGCAGGGTTTATTTCTAGAACAAAATATGTTTATTTCCTTACATTGCAGCAATCCAACTAGGTAAGCGAATTATGCAAAATCCAATTTTAGATCATTTCTACTCAACAACAACAAAACGCGCTTACCAAATTTCACGAATGTTGGTCTAATAGCTCAAAATTGGGAAGTATTTTAAGTGAAACAACCCCAAAAGATTCTTTTGGGTATCTCTCTTCACGCACACACAAATCCTTCTTTTGGTAAATCTTTACTTAACAAAAGAAATATGCCAGTCAAGATATCCGACTACCCTAAAATTGGGAATTTTGCCAAAAACTGACATTTTTTTATGAATTTATTTTACAAAACATCCTATTATCTTTACACAAATACAAAGTTTATTATTTCCCGTCACTAGAATAACATCTACAAGCATTTTGGTAAAAGTAGATGCCATTACATTAAGCAAGTTGTCATGTATTTTAAACTGCATTTTACTCGAAATGTGTTTTTTTAAGTGCTCAAATAAGACAACGATTGCTAAAAAAATTTTGAAAAAAAATTTCTGAAAATTTTTGTGTGTATGATCTGTATAATATTAAAGAAGTATTTTAACACTCATATTTATCAATCACGGTTTCATTAAGAAACTTATAGTCCCTTATGTTATATACTCACTGTTTTTTTAAGCAATTTCATGTAATAACTAAGATAAAGTGCTCTAGTTTTTGTAAAAATTAAAATATCCCTTATCCTGGATCCTGGAGGTTATTTTAAAAATGAGTAACATCGCAACACATAGGAATTGAAAAATGGAAAGTTTGTTCATTAACTTTGACACAGAATGGGCCTCGTTTCTGTTATTTTTTTGTAAATTTTTACTTTTTTTTTCCCCACACAATTTTATAATATTAATTTCTTTTTATCTTCTTAGTTTTAGCATATTTTTCTTAAAATGTACTAAAAAAATCTAAGAACCACTAAAAAAGCTCATTTCTCCATTTTTTAAAAAACACTAATAGTCGCAAGTAGTATGGTACCTTAATTTAAAGTTCTGTAGGTCTAATAGTTCTGGAGATTTGATGATGAGTGAGTCACATTTATTCTTGACTAAAATGCTTGATTAGTCCTGATGCTACTGAAGACCCACTATTTGGACTGGCTTTAATTGTGCTAATTCCTCCGAGGTACAAAGATCTCATGTTGGATGATTGAAAAGCAATTTAGAGAAAGAGGAAAAGAGCCCAGCTTAGGTGTAGTTCTCACCATTTCACCGGGATTCAAAATTATGAGATCAGTCGCTATTAACCGTATTACAACTTTAACGTGTGCTATAAATACATACTTGTGGCTGCATGAACTGACGGTAACTAATATAAGTCTTATTTCTTTGTTGCCATTTGGCAACTCACACATATTATCATTCCATATTGTTTACCTTTCTATAGAACATCGTGTTAGGTGCATCTCATATGTTTTATCTAGTTGCAAGCAACATTAAAATGCATTTGCTATTTTATGAATTGTGGAACATGGTTTCAACCAAAAGCAACAATATTCTGAACATGCATTATGGAAGTTTAATACATTTCTCTAATTTATCTTAACCTCACCAAATACTCTCTCATTTACTCTAACTAATTTCTAAGCACAATATGTGATCTGCACAAAAAGAAAAAAGAAAAACTTTACAAACTAGGCCGAAATGCCTGGTTTTTTTTACTAGATGTATGTTCTCTTTTTCCCAAGGTTTTAATCAGAAATTTCCGACTTCTTAATCTGTAAACAGCAAGTTAATTTGAATAAAACTTATCCTTATAAATCTATGCAATAATATTAGGTGAAGAGGAAACCAAAACTCAATGTGAACGAGTTTATTGTGGTTCATTTCAAGCAATAATAAACTAAGCACTGATATTAACCACATAAATGATATCTTATAAGCTATTGTTTTACATTATTTAAGCTTAAGTAGTAATAACTCTTCCAAAAGGGATTAAATGCCAACTTTTTAAAACAATGATATTAAAAAAATAATTCTATAATACGAATTTTTTTTTAAATAATTATTTTAGAGAAGGCGTATAGAATATATACTTTGTGTATTTTATATATACTTTAGGTATGAGTTTATACTTTAATTGTTAGTAAGTAAGTTCCTAGTCGGTTTACTGACAAAAGAAAATGTAAAACATTTTCTTTATTTATTTATAAGTTCAATACATTATGTGTGAGTGATTTTAATAATATATTATTCACACGTATTAAAATACAAAGTATACAAATTTTGTATTCACAATACTCATGTCACTTATACGATGAAAAGTTATGTACAAAATAAATATACAACAATTATAAAAACAAATGCACAAAAAATATAATGAAGAAAATTTTATAAATATTTCATAAAATATATATAATTGAAGATATTTATGATACACTATCTGTGTCAAAAGTATCCGGACACCCAGTGGTATGGACTTAGAGCGTCCTGAGGCACATATTAATATGATGTTGGTCCCTCTTTTGCATGGATGACAGTCTGCACACGTCTGGGAAGACTTTCCGCCAATTTTTGATAGGTGACCATAGAAATTGGCTTCCAGGCGTCCATCACAGCTGAAGTGAGTGCTTGCAGTGAGAATGGTCGATTTGGCTGGCTACGTAATCTGGGCTCTAATTCGTCCCAAAGGTGTTCTATGAGATTTAGATCGGGGCTCTGAGAAGGCTAGTCCAGTTTTTGAACACCCATTTCATCAAACCATGTCTGTGCGAGCCTCGATGTGTGAATAGAGCAGTTGTCCTGCTGGAAGATAAATGGGCCTTCCCCGAAATATTGCCATAAAGTTGGAAGTGCAGAATTGTCCAGAATGTCCACATACATCTCAGAGTTCATGTTGCTAATCACAGGAACTAACGGACCCAGGCCACACCACGAGAAACACCCCCACACCATTATGCTTCGACCACCAAACTTAACAGTCGGCACAATGCAGTCACTAAAGGAACGTTCACCGGGCATCCGCCAAACCCAGACGCGTCCATCCGACTTCCAGACTGTAAAGCGAGATTCATCCCTCCAAAGAACAGTTTTCCGCATCTCCACAGTCCAATGACAGTGAGTTCTCGATGCTTCGCATTCTGTGAAATGACGTTTGGCTTGAGAGCGGCTGCACGACCATGAAATCACAAGTGTTTTAGCTCTCGACGGACAGTCCTTCTACTAACACTAATTCCTGATGAAATTTGGAACTCCTGAGAAATTTCCACCAACGAGGACTTGCGATTTTGTTTCACTACCCATTTCAGAGTTCTGCGGCTGCGTTCACCAAGTATTTTCGGCCTACCGGTTCGTTTTTCTGCCATTTCACTCTGCCTCGACATTTCCACTTCACAATTACATCACTCACAGTAGATTTAGGCTTCTGTAGAATGTCCGAAATCTCAGGAACTGATTTCCCACAAAGGTGGAATCCCACTATACTGACACGATCAAACTCACTAAGCTCCTTTGAATTACTCATTGACTCACAAACGCATAAATACAATCTTACAAACCACTACCAACACTTTTATAGCTTTCAATTACGTATCAAATTGCGTCACTCGCCAGAACCACTTTTGTAAGGGGTGCCGGGATACTTGTGTGTGTGTGTGTGTGTGTGTGTGTGTGTGTGTGTGTGTGTGTGTGTGTGTGTGTGTGTGTGTGTGTGTGTGTGTGTGTGTGTGTGGTGTGTGTGTTGTGTGTGTGTGTGTGTGTGTGTGTGTGTGGCCAGATAGTGTACTTACTTAATATAAATACATTTTTTTGATAAAAAAATAAACATTCATTGCTAAGTATTAAATATAAAATATAGAGTGCGTGTATTATTTATATTGTAACCAAAAACAATTTTTCTTCTTGAAATATTTGCTGAAATATTTCAAATGCATCTTCAGAATAATGCAGTTATGGTAAAGATAAAAATTATAAAACCACCACTTTCTATTCTATAATTGATTTTTAAGAAACATGATGAAGAAAAATTAAAAAGAATAATATAAGGAGAAAGTTAATTACGTTTTAGATATTTCCTTTTAACATTTCTTGAGTACTTGTAAAATACAATCTGAAAATTAAAAATATCTCGATCTTTGAAAAAAAAGTATTTATACAAAGATATATTTAAATTAAAAACTATTGAGTTCTTAAACTTTATCGCACTGAAGAAAGTTTATTTTACTTTGAAACTGAAAATTATTTTATCGCTCCTGACTACTATAACTCAAATAAAACATATTTACTAAATGAAAATATATTCCGAATGATTAATGGCGTTAAGAACCCAGAAAGTATTGATTTGTAAAAGAAAACAAAAAGATTTTTTTGGAGAACATAATCAGATTCAACATAAATTTTCGTTTTGTAAAAAGAAAAGTGATTGCAAATTAATTTCAGTTTTACTGTTTCCAATTATCGGAAGCAAATTTAATTTCCTTTCTAGAACAGTAACATAAATAATTGTACTTACTTAAAGAAGTATTGGAAATCATTTGCTGTCTACAGAAATTACTCGTTTTAGTATCATTTTTATGCGGAGAAACATTCTCAGACATTTATTGCGAAAATTGATTTTACTCGGAAGAAATATTTACTTTATATAATTTTTTGTTAGCTTAACTATTTTATCAATTTGATTTGAATAACTTAGTCGATAATAATGCTTTGTGTATAATAAATTATATGAAAAAATTACAATAGATTTTTTTCTTTACTGTTATTGCTTTTATATAACAAACAAATATTAGTAAATTCACTAAAAATGCTAGTCATGATAAAAAAAAAACTATAGGCTATATGTAATGCACGATAAATCTGCATTCAATATATTGCATAATTTAAATGAAGTTGTTGTTTTTTTTATTTAAAGCATATTTGTAAAGTGACCAATTATCCTCCTTTAACATTAGAATGTCCGAGATTTCGATTACCATTAAACATCGCCAGTTTCGTTATATCACCGTGATGTAAAATATATAAAATAACATAAATAACTAAATATTTGCCGGATTACTGTTCAGTAGGTTTTAGTTTTAAGACTTTTTAATATTATTTCACGTAACTATCATATATTATGACCCTTTATATCATACAATACTTTAACAAAACAAATTACTTAAGGTATACGACTGTTTGCGACTTTTTTTTAAAAAAAAAAAAAGGTATGGGGATTTTTTTGTTATTTTTAGATTTGTTTAGTGCATTTTAAGAAAAATGTGCTAAAATTAAGAAGATAAAAAGAAATTATTATTACTAAAATGGGAAAAAATAGGTAAAAATTGTAAAAAATTGCATAAACGCGGCCCATTCTGCACGAAAAGTTTATGAACAAATTTTCAATTTTTTCAATCTAATGTTTTGCTATGTTATTCAATTTTGAAATGACCTTCAGGATAAGAAATCTTTTCTTTTTTACAAAAACAAGAGCACTTTATCTCGGTTACTATATGAAAATGCTTAAAAAGACACTGATTATATTCACATTAGGGACTGTAAATTTTGTAATAAAACAGTGATTGATAAATCAGAATTTTAAAACAATTCTACTATTATACAGAACTTACAGAAAAAATTTCAGTTAATTATGTTCAAAACTGTTTGAGCATTCGATGACACCGTTTGATTATTTTCAAAAAATCACATTTCGAGTAAAACGCGTTTTAAAGTATGACATCTTGCCTTAAGTAAAGGCATCTGGTTTTACTAAAACACTTGTAGTTTTTGTTCTAGTAAACGGAAAATGATAAACTTGGTATTTTTATAAAGCTAATAAGATGGCGCATAAAATAAAATCATACAAAAGATTTGTCAATTTTTGGCAAAATTCCCAGTTTTAGGGTAGTCGGATACCTTAATCTTGTAAAAAGGATAAAAAATAATATTCATAAATATTAGTTTTATGAGCAAAATCATAATTTTTGTGAGAACCGAGTTTTTTCATCATTACTTATCGTTTTTATGCATAAAATTCTGTATATGCCTCATTTCCAATGAATACAGTGATATTAAATGTTTCCTGTACATTTCCTGCACACCATTCTCCTGCAAAGAGACACTTTTTTTAGATTCATTTCCATTACACACTTTAAATTCGTACTTTTTGCGTTTTTGCCATTCCTTTAAATTAATTCCTGATTTTTCACATTTTTGGCACTTAACGTAATTTGGACGTAACAACAGATAAGTAAATACTATATATGTAACGAGACACTTAGATACAACGATTTTAATATAACTGATTCATTTCCGCTGTGAACCTAACAATGCTTTCAAGGTATAAAAAAATAAGCGATGTTACTTCCAAAAGTTTGTTTTACTATTGGTATCTGCTAGGTAAACTTTTTTTATTGAATGACAGCTATATTTATAATAAAAATTGCCTTATAACTAAATGTACCAAACGACACCAGCAGACGTTCTGGTATATTTAGTTATAAAATCTCTCCTAATTAGCCTAGAACCACAAAAACTTTTCTGTGTATTCGTTAACGTTCCGCCTTTCTTTTGATGATGTCATCGATAAGTGGCGTGACTGTTCCTTTATATAGTGCATGTTTTGTAAATAAAATTCAGTGTTTTACAGTCTACTTGCCTGTGTTGTGAGTTTCTGTGTCTAATGCGTGCGCAAATATTTGGTCCGACCGTCGAAGAGAAAGTTCGGTGACCTGTGGATTTAAGTGTGCTGAATTCGACTATGAAAGATTTGAGGTAATGTGAGAATTGCGTTTGAGAGTGTGGCGGATTCATGTTTGTTAATTATTCGTATTGTGTTGTCGCAGGTTTTACTTGTCATTAATTGGTTTATGTGTAGAGTTTTAGTGTGAATTTGTTGTTATTAATATTGCAGTGTATTGTGTTGTCTGCCTTTGAATTATTCCTTGTTTAATGATTGTGTTTGTCAGTGATTTTGATTTACTTGGGTTCGAAATTTGAATGTGAAGTTGGGTTTTCTGTTTAGCTGTTTTGGTGTAGTTTAATTTTTGTGAATAGTAATGGCTTTTAAATTAAACTATAAGAAGACTGAGCTCATAAGGTTGGCGGAGGAAATGGGTCTGGAGATTCCTGCTGAGGCTAAGGTGATTCAACTGAAAAACCTAATTGAATCAAGTGATTTGTATAGGGACGATATTGACTTTGTACGTGAACTCATGTCAAATATTCAAGAAGAAAAGAGGGATGAAATAGAATTGCAGAAATTAAAATTATCCCAATTTGAAAAAGAGCTAGAGCTTATAAATGCAAAGAAGGTTTAGCCGATATATCCCAAGTTTCTGAAACGAAAGAATCGAGTTCCCTAACCGATAACTTAGAATGTCTAATTCGAAGTGTGAAAGTTTTGACAATTCCTGTCCCCGTTAAATCGGAATCGTATATATATATATAAATATATAAATTGTTTTTTCATTCTTTGGAAAGGGCATTCGAAAATAAATCTGTACCTAATGAATTAAAAGCAGAGATTCTGTTAAATATTCTGGGAGAAAAAGTAAATAACTTGCTTACTTATGTTGATCAGGAGGACTTGAGTGATTATAAAAAAATAAAAGAATTAGTATTAAGGGAATTTCTGCCCACACCACAAGAGTGTCTTAATAATTTTAAAAGAGCTCAAAAACAACCATCGGAAAATTATGTTCAATTTGCTTCTCGTTCGTGTGCTTCCTTCGACTATTACTGTCAATTGCGCAAAGTAACAGATTTTAAATCTCTGTGTAAACTTATAGTATCGGATAGACTTTTTGAGACTCTAGATCATGAATTAAAGACGCATATTGGAATTAAACAGGGTGAAGGCTTTTTCAAACCTAAGCAGCTTGGACGAGAGTGTGACATTTATTTATCATCTAGAGGTGGGAATTCGAATGAATTAGTGAATAGAAATGCCGTGGATGAATCAAAACGAGTGGTAGGAAATAAATGGCAAAGAACTCCAAATTGGAAAACAAATACAAATGTATCCAAGGTCTTCTTGTCGTAAACTAAAAACACAACTTGTGTTCTTTGTAAGCGATTATCACACTCCCTTTCTAAATGTCCACAATTTAGGCGACTTTCAGTCTGGGAAAGAGAGGAGGTGATTAAGCGAAATAATCTTTGCTTTCGTTGTTTTATGCCTCATAAATTGAGTGAATGTCGGTGAGTTAAAAATTGTTTTTGCTCGAAGCCTCATCATAGTTTGATTCACTTCCCGCGTGAAGACTCTAGCTATCCCCCGTCTCAGTTGAAATTCGATGAACCTGTTTTTATTCCAAAAAAAAGCGAGGAAACTCCGGAAGTGGTTTCGCAGTCCCAATTGGTAGCGACTAGCCTTGTGAAGGAAAAGGCAAAAAATGTTCTTTTAAGCACTTGTTAAAAACATTCGTGCATTTGTTAAAAACAAATTCTCGCAATGGGTTGAGGTGACATGTCTTCTTGATAGTGGTTCTCAATCTTGTTTGTGTACTAGATCGTGCGCAGAGAGGTTGCATCTTAATTTGGAGAAAATAAAAAGTAGAAGTCGATAATCCGCACTTCGAACGGTCGTGGGACTACGAAAATTGGTCTATCGGGGTAATTATAAGAAAATAGGTAATAATTAAACTACAAATACAGTATGCAAATATATACAACAAATATTTAACATTAATGTATGTAACGAATGTAAACATATTTCACTTGATTTAAAAAAGTCACGAATGTCTTTTTGTTTTCTTGACTTTTGGCGTTTAGTATAAAATTTATTTTTAATGATATGGAAATCAATAATTTCTGAAGCACTGTAGCTAGTACTAGCCTCAGCAAAAGATATAAACTTCTTTAGTGATTCTGCAGCTTCTGCCCAGCTGATTTTTTCCTTTTCTTCCGTTTCGGCATCTGAGTCACTTTCTTCAAGATTTTGAGTAGGCTGAGGGTTTACTACAATGTTGATAATGTCCTCATCGGTTATTTCTTGTTCAACAGGCTCATTCTCTTCGATTAGAAGCCACTCCTCTACCTCATCTTCAGGCAGGTTTTTCAAGGGATTGTCAGCACTTCTAACGACAACCAAACTTTGGTCAGAGCATCTTGATGGTTTTCTTCCTCATCAGTCTGTAGAGTTAGGTTAGATGCAGGGTTTGCAGCTGGCCAAAGTTTTCTCCAGCATTTTTGGAGTGTTGTATTTTTTACCTGATTCCAAGACAGTGCAATAGCATAGACGGCATCTTTTACTGCAAACTTTTTTTGAAAATCAGTCACGTCACAGTCGGCATTTAACAGGCCTTGAATAAAAGACCTTCTATAAAAGCATTTAAAATTTTGAATAACCCTTGGTCCATGGGTTGAATCAAAGATGTTACATTAGGTGGAGCAGAGTAGCAACAATATTTCCAGAAACTAACTCATCTACTGGCGGGTGGGCTTTGCAATTGTCCAAAAGCAGGATGGCTTTAGTATCTTCTGGTAGACCAAGGCGTTTGAAGGATTCCTTGACCTCAGGCACAAAGTGGTGAAAAAACCAGTCTTTAAAGAGGGCGGCAGTCATCCACGCATTTGATTGAGCATCGTATTGGACAGGCAAGTGTGTAACATTCTTTAAAGCCCTGGGTTTTGCAGATTTACCTATCACAAAAGGGGTCACTCGGTGGTTTCCAGACGCATTAGCACATAGCAAAACGGTTAATCTGTCTTTGTTTTTTTAAAACCCTTGGCTGCTTTTTCTCCTCCCTCAGCTAGTGTAGATGTTACTAAACATCGCCACAATAGCCCTGTTTCATCAGCATTGTAAATCTGTTCAGATGTTAAATCATTATCAGCCACGATTTTCTCAAACTCGTCTTTGTATTTTTCTGCAGAGTTTTGGTTTGCTGAAAGTGTTTCTCCAGTTACATCAAGTCTTCGAATCCCAAGCCGAAACTTAGTTTCTGAGCCAACCATCAGAATAATTACATTCACTTTCAGCAACTCCTAAATTTGGCCGAATTTCTTTGCCTTTTCAACAATCATTGGCCCTGTTACCGGCTTTCCTTCAGAACGTACTACACTAAACCATTTGAACAATACACTATCTACTTGTTCCAGTTTTTTTTTTTTTAATGTTTGTCTAGAAGCCAATTTTTTCAGTTGTTACCGATTGAGAAGCAAACTTCTTTAGTTCATCTTTTTGTTTTTTAATGTCATAAATAGTTGATGAGCCAATATTAAACTCATTCATTAAAACATTTCTATTCTCGCTTTTTTCTAGTTGTTCGATGATTTCTAGTTTCTGATTGAGAGTCAGTGTTACGTGTTTTCGTTTCTCTCCTTTTGAACTCGAAGGCTTAGGTTTTGAAAACATGGTCACTGTACAGTTAGAACGAAAATAACTTTTTTATAAACAGTTTCAAAAGTTACGTTTACTGCGATGTGAAAGGACACAAAACAACAATGCACAAAAAAATGACGAAGACGCTTCGTGATTGATTAACGGAGCTGCACTGCACCTGAATTTGTTGTGACAGATGAGACTAGCCGGCCGCTAATTGTTCCCGAACAATACCGAGCGCTTCCGGATGATCCCGAACTAGCCCGAAAACTTCCGAATAGCTCTCGAGCGTTTTTATTTGCTTTAAAGACACACTTTTAGAGAAAACCAAAATTTTTACAATTTTCTAGAGCGATGCCGGACTATCGGGCATTCCGGACTGTTGGATGCCGGATTAATGGACTTCTACTACCGTGGTTTCATGCATTAATGATGCTAGTATGGTGGTGAAGAATTGTGTAAGGACTTCGGTGGCAAACAGAGATAAAAGCTTTAAGAAGGAGTTATTGATGCTGGTGGACAATAAAATTGCCGATCTTATTCCAAATAAGGTGGTCAGTGTGGATGTTAATGTTTCGGAGCATGTGTCTTTAGCTGATCCTGTGTTCAGTGTTCCTGACAAAATCGATATGTTGATTTGAGCGGAGGTCTTTTATGAGCTGTTGGAACCGGGAAAGATATATGTTGAAAATTCGCAATTGCTGTTGCAAAATACTGTCTTTGGTTACGTTCTAAGTGGGATTGTAGATCAGGTGGTGGAGGATCGTGTTCATTGTGGGTTGGTTCTCGACGATGACTTAAACAAAACCTTGAAACAATTTGGGGAAATCGAAAGCGTTGAAGTAGAGTGTAAGGAAAACACGGAGGCTTCTTTATGTGAGGGAACATTTTGCGAATACCCATAAGAGAAATAGAGATGGTAGATGTGTAGTATCAATGGCGTTGAGTAAGGATCCGTCGTGTTTAGGAAATTCCAAAGATAAAGCTGTGAGACAATTTAATTCGTTGTACAAGGGTTTGTCTACGGATTCGGAATATTTGTCATTGTATACGGATTTTTTGAGTGAGTATGAGGAGTTGGGTCATATGGAAAGGGTTGTTGAGTCAAATGAACCGCCCATACAATACTATATATCCCACCATGGTACTTTTCGCCCTGATAAACTGACAACAAAACTGAGAGTTGTATCCAATGCTTCATCCTCTACTACAACAGGCCTAAGTCTAAATGATATACTGATGAAAGGAGACGTGGTGGAAGATGTCTTTGAGACTATTACTCGATTTCGGAGACACAGGTTTGCCTTCACTACAGATGTACAAAAGATGTATAGGCAGATTCTTGTAGAAGCGAGTCAGAGAGACCTTCAGCGTATCCTGTGGAAGGTTGGACCTGAGGAAGAGATCGTAACTTATCGTTTGAAAACTATAACTTATGGAATGCCCAACGCTCCTTTTCTTGCTATAAGTACCCTGCAGCAGTTGGCTCAAGATGAGAAAACGAGATTTCCTTTGCCCTCAGAAGCATTCCAGAACGATACCTATATGGACGATATCGTTAGTGGAGCGCCTGATATAGAGACTGCCCGTCGGCTACTGTCAGAACTACAAGATGCCCTGCAATCTTGCGGAATGTTACTTCACAAGTGGTCTTCTAACTCTCCTGAGTTGTTGAATAGTTCATCGTCGTCCAACGTTGAGCACTCCTTCTCAGCTGAGTTCGACTTATCTGTGAAAACGTTAGGCATCAGTTGGAAGCCGTTACAAGATTGTTTTGTGTTTAAAGTTTCAATTTTGAGTAAATCATCGTTTAGTAAGCGTGAAGTACTGAGTGTCATAGCGAGGCTTTATGACCCTCTGGGTTTCTTGGGTCCACTGTTAACAAGAGCAAAGGTCCTTTTACAGAGACTATAGCAGCAAAAACTGGATTGGGATGATATGCTACCAGATAAAATTGCCAAAGAATGGAAGGAGTTTGTGACCACCTTTAAGTGTATTGAAACGGTGAAAATAGATAGATTTATGCTAACCGATACATGGTTAAGATTTGTCCTTCAGGGTTTTGCAGATTCGTCTGAAGTGGCTTACGGAGCTGTCGTTTACTTGCAGTGTTTCTATCAGACCGATCGTGCTACAGTGACTATTCTGGCAAGCAAGTCGCGTGTTGCACCTATTCGCGTTATTTCAATACCTCGACTGGAGCTCTGTGCCTGTGTTCTTCTCGCTCAGCTTGTGCAGAAAATACGTTCCTGTATAAAATTGGAGATTAGTGATATTGTGCTTCATACGGATTCAACGATTGCCTTAGCGTGGTTAAAACCACCTGCGAATCCACTCAAGACCTTTATAGCTAATCGAGTATCAAAGATCCAAAGATTGACGGAAAAGTGTAATTGGATTCACGAACCATCGAATCTAAATCCTGCTGATCTTATTTCGCGTGGACTACGTCCTAACGATCTTCCAGAATCAGAATTGTGGTGGAGAGGCCCACCGTTTCTTGAACAGGGTAAGTTATTCAGTGTACAGCCAAGCTCTGATCTGCTGAACGAGTTTGAGTACTCCAGTGAATTCAAGGCAATGAAGTCTGAAGTTTCTGTATATAGTGTGAATGTGTTCGCAAATTGTAAACAGTCCTTTTATCTGATATCTTGTGTATAAGTAATAATTATGTAAAAATTCTTCGCACTTTTAGCTATGTGTTAAGACTTCTAAATAATTTGAAACAATCTGTGATACTGTCTGGTTCTCTAAGTGCCTCGGAATTAGACCTGGCTGAAACTAAATTGATCCGAATGGCTCAAAGAGAGATTTTTTCAGCTGAGATTCGAAACCTCCATGACCATAAGATTATCTTACCAAATAGTAAAATCAAAAATTTAAATCCTTTCCTAGACGGGGATGGCATATTGAGAGTAGGTGGACGCCTCGGAAATTCAGATTTGCCTTATGTTGCCAAATATCCAGCAATCTTGCCCAGTAATCATAAATTGACGAATATAATTATTATGTATTTCCATAGGAAAAATCTTCATCTTGGGGCATCCTCACTACTACACTGTGTAAGACAGAAGTACTGGCCCCTACATGGTAGGTCCTTGTGTAGGAAAATAATGCACGAGTGTGTCGTTTGTTTTAGAACCAAACCAATAGCTACAACTCAATTAATAGGTAATTTACCCCGAGACAGAATAGTTCCAGATTATATATGTATATCCCTTTAATTGCTCCGGTGTAGATTTTTGTGGCCCATTTATGATTATATATCGCAATCAGAGAAAAGGCGTATTGCATAAAATGTATATTTGCATATTTGTATGTTTTCTCTCTAAATCAATTCATATTGAAATTGTAACAGATCTCACATCTGACGCCTTTATTGCGACGTTAAAGCGATTCTTTAGCCGTAGAGGTAAATGTGCAAAGTTGTATTCCGATAATAGCTCAACCTTTGTGGGAGAAAATCAAGAAATTAAGAGACTTCTAACACTGGTTAAAAATGCCTGATGAGAATCTTGCTGGTTTCTAATCGAGTGTGTGAGGGAATTGACTGGAAATTCATTCCTCCAAGAGCACCTTCCTTTGGTGGTTTGTGGGAGGCTGCCGTAAAATCAGTTAAATATCACCTTAAGAGAGTAGTGTGAAAGTCTAACTTAACCTATGAGGAATTCTTGACCGTGTGCATCCAAATAGAGGAAATCTTGAATTCTAGACCTTTATGTCCCTTATCAACCAATATTGATGACTTAAATGCTTTAACACCTGCGCACTTTTTAATAGGTAGACCTATTAATTCAATCAGTGAGCCTAACTTAGTTGATCTGAATGAGAATATCCTAAAAAGATGGCAACCAGTTACGAGATTTGTGCAGCTTATTTGGAGTAAATGGCATCGAGGTTATTTGAACGAACTCCAACAATACAATAAGTGGCAATTTATGCCTCCATTTAAATGGCCATTGGGTAGTATTTTAGAGATTTATAAAGGTGATGATAATTTAGTTCGAGTTGTAAAAGTGAAGACTGAAAAAGGAGAATATAAGCGAGCTATTTCTCGAGAGTGTTTACTACCTGTGCCAACTTAAGATTGTATATTTCATGAATTTCTGTGAATTTATATTAGTAAAGATTTTAGTGTGAATGTATAGTTTTATTCTGTGTGTAAATTTATATTAATGCATTTTAATTTATATAGTTCGTTTATATGTATTGTGAAATTTGTTGTATGTAACCATGGTAACAGGGGGCAGAATGTTAACGCCCCGCCTTTCTTTTGATGATGTCATCGATAGGTGGCGTGCCTGTTCCTTTATATAGTGCATGTTTTGTAAATAAAATTCAGTGTTTTACAGTCTACTTGCCTGTGTTGTGAGTTTCTGTGTCTAGTGCGTGCGCAAATAGTATTCACCATAGAAAATGATTAAAAAATACGAAAAAGTTTCAAAATCCTTTCGAAAATGCGGAAAGGAAGAACAAAGTAAACATGTTCCAGTGTCCAATTGACCCACACAGACGTTCTAGTGTCATTAAGGACAGTCCTTATTTTATAGATTCTGTCTTTACTCGAAAAGTGGCCTTCTACTTGTCCTCCTTTTAAATATTTTAAAAATAATCTGTTCACGCAGTAATTTTTTCTTAAATTTTTCATCCTCCTTTTTATTGCAAGAAATGTGCATTTTCAGTATAGTAATTTGTGCATTTTTAGTATACTACTATTCTACTCACTATTGCGAAATAACCAATCCATTTTACAAAACTTTATACATCAATCTACAAATTAAATTTTTTTAAAATACATATTAATCATTACATAAGAAAAGTATTGAAGCTACAAAAGGGCTTTAAATTATATTTTGAAAATCGCATCATCATATGTATCACTATTTAATTGATTGTTCTGTTCTTCCTATTTGAGGACTTTTACTCCTGTCGTTACTACATAGAAAACAGTTATTACAGGAGGAAAGAAACCATTTGAATACTTTTCTTAGTGATCTAAATAATTAAAAGCATTAATGCTACTCTGATATTTGATAGATTTTTAACATAATGAAGGGAATCGATTACATTGATTTAATTATCATATTTTTGATTAACAGCGTAATATAAAGAAGCGCGAGAGCTATTGGAGACAAATCTCGGTCAATTTATAAGGACAACACCAAGCTAAGGCCCTCTCTTCAAACATTCTCACCATGGCAACGTGAGGAGTTTGAGCCACAACTTATTTAACTTGCATCTGTTCCCCTATCTAAAAAATTAATGTTTAAAAACATCGCATTATAAAGCATTAAGTTAGCTATAATTGGCGGACTTCGCAATTCTGATTCGCGTGTTTAAATGACGCGAACGAAACCTGTGAGCAGGCAATCGTCCCCCTTCTTCAAAATTCCACACCAATGAGAGGACTTTGATCCACGATACATTTAACGTGCACCAAACCCTCCACACGGTTTGTCTTTAGTGACACTAGGACTCGAATTCGTGATACACCAGTCATTGGCTCGTGACCATGACCATTAGGCTATCCCGGCGACTGTTACTCTAATTTTGTAAGTCGTGTTTTTGCCCTTGTAAATTCTCGTTATTTCCTGTTCTCGTAATTTTGCACCTCAATCAAATGATGAGGACGACACCTCAGCAGGCCACACTCTCCAAACTATCGCACCATTCCAATGTGGCAGCACTTTGAACTTCAACAGATTTAGAATCCCTACTGCACAGTGGTGACACTAGGAACCGGACTCATAACACAGTGACCATGAGATCGTGATCATGACTACCTCGCAACCTTAGCCACAAATTACTAATTTATTCATTTTTATTCTTGTTGCAGACATGTGTTTTAATTTGCATTCATTGATTCACACTTCTAACATGTGTGTGTAGTGTAAAAATATTTTCAACTTAAAACTAATAATATGTTTTGAAACCCAGGATATATCGCTTTAGTTTGTTAAGCAAATATGCACCCCATAATTACTACATCGTTTATAATACATAAATCTCAAAATCAATATTTTCAGAATTATTCACCCACATAGAAAGCGCAAGATACTATTTAATAAAAAGATACAAGTTTGCTCGGAATTTGTGAAACTGTTTGATCTTGTGTTGCAACAAGTTACTAATTGCAGGAATCTTATACCAGTTCAACAAAATATGTTATTTATTTACACTTAAACTAAAATATTTGCTTATTGAGCGTGAGGTATAAAGTTTCTAATTAAGCAGAAAATGAAGAAAATGTTCAGTGTTTGAATTTAAACTTATGGCAGGATCGACATTTTTAACTCTTTATCTACTGCATTATGATTTACTGCAGTTTTCTTCAAGCAGTATTTTTTTTCCTCCAGATTGAAAACTACGGGATATACATAAACAAAGTATTCATCTTTGGGGAATTTAATCCGTTAGAGCTAATTAATTAATTAAAGATATTTAACTGTAAAATTAATTATATACACAGTTCACTTAAAACAAATAGTTAAATCGTTTTCTAAGGTTTTCATTAACATACAAAAAATACACTTACCTTTTGGTATTAACTACTTTTTCGGGGGGGAAAAGACAATCTCCGCAATCCGATCAAATCATCAGCTGAAAACGTAATTTCTGCTATAAAACAATTCCCCTTCCCCGTTAAAATACTCATCAAAGAACCCAGGCTGCCATATATCTTGAAAGAGTGGTTTTAAAAGAATATTCCTGCTAAGTATCGTCAGAGTATTCGTAAAAATGTTTATTCTATGTAATATTAAAGTGAGTGGTACTTATAAGTACTGTCGGTAAATTTCAATAAGCTGAATCAAAGCAATATGCGATGTATTACGATGTATGTTTTACAAATATATACCATGTCTTCTTTATGGACAAAGAAAAAAAAATATTTATTATTTGAAATTATTTGCTGCCGACAGTTAGAACTTCCTTGAATGTAGAGAGAGAAAGAGAGAGAGGGATACAAGTATATAAATATATTTTACATTTATATATACCGTAAATTCCGGCTATAACGCGCACTTATACTTTCAAGCTGCGTTTTTCAAAATATTTATACATATTCACCGTATAACTAGCACCTTCTTTTTCACGAAGAAACATGAAATGTACTTCTTCAATGCTCCTATCTTTTGAAGTCATTCATTCGAGGAACGTTAGAAAAAACTTTATGCTAATCTTCAGAAAGATTATATATTTCTAGAAATACATCCGTTTTCGATATTATTTCTTGTGTTAAAAGCGCACGTGATGCCACAGATTATACGGAAAATATAAAAACAAGGCAAAATAAAATACTTTAAAAATCTATAATTAACAAAGTTTGTAAATAAGATACATATTTATAAGCTAAATAATGCTATTCCAATTATGCTAATTTATATATCAGGATTTAAATGTGTGTATAAAAATGGATGTTTGTATGTATCAAACCACTTCACTCGAACAACGTTCAACTGATCAGTAAGAAAATTGAAATGTATATGTATTTTTTGTGGAGAAGGTATTTGGCTAACGTTTTTGTTGCAGCACCCTTCAAGGTGGAGCTAAGGCAAAGCAAATTTTGCACTGTTCAATCAATCGCCAAGTTGCAAATGTGGTCGCCAAAAATGATGTCAAATTGGCTCTATCACCAACATTTCGCTATGTTTCCATTGAATCGCCATTATGATGTAAGGAACGGCGTTGCTTAGGAATATTACAATTTTAACATAAAATAAATACAACAGAAAATAATATTAACACATTACTCACATAGAGATATAAGTTATTGCAAAATTTTAATTTTTCATTACACAAAATTTGAAACAATGTGTTACTTACGCTGAGCAGAGATTAGCTTAGGAACGTGTTTTCAAAAGTCGACCCACAAGAGAGTTACGGGGCATTATAAACAAAAAATAATAATTTTTATCAGCTATTAGACCTTCAGACTTTAAATTCAACATATATGGTTTTTCTGTTTAGCTGAGATATGTAAAAAGCTTTTTGATGCTTAATTTGCAATTCACGTACAATTAATTCATTAAAAACTTCTTATACTTCACACACACACAATCTGTATTGCTTAATTTTTCAATTCACCCGTGCGAAGAACGGGTATATACCAGCTAGTATTGTATAAAACTAAATTATGTTATTCATTACATGTTTTTTGCAATCTTATATTGTATACAAAACTTGTTGCTACCTTATGTGTAAATCATAACACCGGTAATGAATTTTCATCAAGTTGAAAATTTTGCTTGAGTTACGAAGTACATTTTTAAAACATGAAACGACTGTTATCAATTTGAAAATCCTGAATAACTATAAAAAAAACTATATTTTAGTATAGCTGAATAACTATAGTAAAAAAATATGTTGGTAATTTTTGGATAAATGTGGTTAGGGAACTTAAAATTGGAAGTAATAAATACTAAATCACATATATGTGTAATTGTGAGATATTTTAAGAAATTTAAAATGAAAACGAATACATAGCGTGTTTGATGAAAGAGTTTGAACATAGTAATTTCTTTCTAACCATAATCTTTTTTGGTTTCAATATTAGTTATCGTTTACACGTTTTATATTTTTTAAATAGAATTATAGTTACCTAGCATTTTTCCCCTGCTAACTCATCCCCCCCCCGCGGATGCACTGTTTTACACAGTATATCATATTTAGTGCCTGAAGAGTGTCATCTTTTTAGAACGTAAGTTAAGGTCTTCCAGTAAATGACATTTTACATGATAACGCAAGGTGTATGCATATTTTTTAATCAATTAAAATATCTTTCTCAAAATAAAGAGAAAAAAATGCAAAGTATGATCACATAAAAAAAGTAGTAAGTATTTTTTCAAACATTATATTTCTTATAAAATGCTTCTTATCTTTACTATTTAGGAACATAGAGAAATTAGTAGAAGCTGCAAAATAATCAAACAGTAGTAAATTCAATATATAATTTATACTTTAAGCTGGTGACTCTTTATCTTAATATGCATTGAAATAAAATATCATAACATAATTAAATCATGGAATTTATATAGCATTTTGTTTTTAAATCCATATTTCTTAAAACAATTTAAAAAGAATATTAACTGTTACTTTTCTCGCAGTACAAAAAATATTGTGTATTTTATAATTCCTGTAATCTATATTAAAACTAAAATAAACATATGAAAATGCTCAAAAGTTTCACACTCCAAAGGTAACTTCAAACCAGATCTTCTTTAAGTGCATAACCGATGTTTACATAGATTTAGTGAAACAATTCAGACTGAATTATTTCACCAGAGTTCCTTAGAATTTTGAATAGAATAAGTGAAACTTAGCATGTAAAAAAACTTGTATTTGCAATGTAAAATAACTTGTATTTGCATTGATATTTTTTATATTACAAAGCAAATACATCAAAAATTGTTTTTATTAATAACAGAGGCTCATATTCAACACAAAGACGAATTTAAAAAAGTAACCTATCAGTTTCTTAAAAAAGTAATGAAATAAGGAATAATAGCAAACATATGCAATGATCCAAATATTTTAACATTACAAATTAAATTAAAATGCAAGCTTTTTTTCTATTTAAAATCATCGATATTTACTTGTATACTTCTATTGTTTGTCTTACGATACATTAAGTTTACATGCGTTTAATTCCTCTCTGGTTATTTTGTGTAATTTTTATATATTTCTTTCTTGTGTGCTTTGATATTACCGTATTGAGTGTATGTGGGTTTTTATTTCAGCCAACATAAATTTTCTCTTGCCTTTGTTTGTAGTTTTAAACTGCGATCTAATAAAAAGGTCAATAAATGAGCTCACATTTCACTGTTCTAAACATCACTTTATTTACTTGCTGGTTCAACAAGGTTAAACTAGCATTATTACATTTTGGACAAATATATAAGAATATATGTGATAAATAATTCCATCAGTTTTTCTATACCAAAAGAGATGTTCTATTCTTTAGAATTGGGGATTTTTTGCAATACATATAAATATTTTTTTCCCTATCTTAATAAAAAAAACGGTTTTTATTAATTTTTGATATACATTAATTATTTTCTTATATATATTTTTGTATTTTTTAAAAATCTATCTTTTTGCGATACGCGTGAAACAATTTATTTTTTGTACTGCGAGAAAAGTGACAGTTAATATTCTTTTTAAATTGTTTTAAGAAATATGGATTTAAAAACAAAATGCTATGTAAATTTTTATCTACATCTATTATTATTTATCTGCATGCTGCAATATTCTTGTCTCAGTTAATTGTAGAACTTACTAGGACTTTTTCAGAAACATTAGTTTAAAAATTTAAATTATAATTATATACCCCTGAAATCTATGTAACAAACTTTCTGCTACTTTTAAATTGTGTGTTTTATAAGTAGCTTAACAAGTGTAGCAAATGAATGCCTAAATGTACTTGAGATAAAAATAACTTAACATATTTAAAAAAATTTCCCGTTTTGTGTGTTTGAAAACAAATTATTACTAATTCAAAAACTTTTTGAATTTGTGAAAAAAATGAGAGACCTACTTAAATATTTTAAACATATTACCTGTTTCTCTAATTTAACGAAATTGAAAAAAAATATATTTTAGTACTTTTAATGAGATTTAAGAATCTCAACATATATTAAACATTTTCTGAGGTTCTAGAGATATGAACTGAATACCTGACACACATATGCCAACGATGCTAAAATAGTCTAACAAACTTTTTACTTGAAAAGCCCGGATGTAAGTTCGCTAGGAATCGTTCTTTACTATATATTAATCAAACTGCAATTTAACTTTGAAAGTCTTCGGACAATTGGAAAAAGACTCGAAGCTTTCTTCAAAATAAATTGATCAATCAGAGGATAAAGTTATAAATATTAAATAGAAATTAAAAATTTGACGTGCAATTAATTAGTAAATTTAGTATTAAATTAGATACTGGGAGGAGGGTAATTAATCCAGAAATTACTCATAAAAACATCTTGTGATACTAGAATATGTTAATATTGAGGGAAAAGTATAAAAAAAAATCTTTACTCCTCTGTAATTAAGTATTAAAAAAATTTTTTTTAATGTTGAATTTTCCGCTTAAACGTAATTAAAGGCTTCGTAAATGAGTCATTAATCATTTATATGGAAATATCAATGAAAAGAATTCGATATCGTCGTAAGACTAAAATTACAACATATATTATTGCTTGTATTTGAAAAAATTTTTACTCTATAAGTAAAAATTATTACACAACACAATTTTACAAAACACACACGTAAAAACACACGTAAAGCACACGTTTATTACACGTAAAAACACAATTTTAAATTATAGTTTTTTTCCCCAATAATAGTTTTTTTTTAAATATTGAATCCTTTAACTAGAAAAGTGTACCTAATTGAAACTGGAAGCTATACAGTTACTTTATAATTTTATACAAGTAGTTTTAAAATATGTTTAATTTTCACAAAAACGATTAATTTCTTATGAGACAAATATTTCTTTGGGGTAAGCCATACAAAATTAAATTAAACAAGACATATTTTTCCTTAACCGCAGAAAATGTAATTTTGTGTTGAAGAAACAAGTTTCAGGAAAGTTTTGTGTAATGGTTCCACACACATTAGTTTTTTTAATGAAAAGGAGTTTTAAATGGTAAAAAAATAATGGACACTTTTATCAATTCCATGTGTTATGCTTTACGTTTATTTTATCAATGGGCATATGAGTGTTAGCAGTTTTTGATTCAGACAAATATGCATTATTTCTTAAAACTGCAATCAAAAACTCAATTTCTTTTTTTAAAGTGAATGATGTGCTGGTACCCTTAAAAATTTAAAAATTTAGGCGTTAATAATGCAAGATAAGTGTATACATAATCAACTATTAAAACAGTTTTTTATGTAAACACTTATTTTGCATACTGTGGAGTGACACGTGGAACAGGGTCCTCGCCCCTCACTCTGGAAACTGTGCTTTAAATATAATATTTAATGCTAATGGCTAATGGTTCCACACACATGAGTTTTTTTTTAAAGGTAGTTTTAAATGTTACAAAAATAAAACAAATGTATACTTTTATTATAAATTTCATTTATCATGTTTATTTAATGTACTTTAAAATGTTAAAAAAAAGCGTATTCAGTTAAATAAGCATAATTTCCATAAACAGAATAATAGAAATGTTCATCAATTATATACTTCATTATTAATTGCCAGTCTTTTTCCTGAGCTTTATAATGATACTTCACGCATTCTCTAAAGTCACAAAAGTAATTTTAATTCAAAATATTTTTTCCTTGGTTTTACTGAACAAAAGATCATTTAAAAAAGGGAATTTAAATGGCATATAAAAAGAAATCACACCCAGCCCTGTACGTGCTGATATTGAAAAGTTATACTCTCGGTAAAAATCCGTGCAACTCCGACCCATGCCAGCTAGTATAATATACTATTTGTTTATCATGTGAACTAAAGACTAAAATTAGCTATTTACTACACTACTGTTGAAAAAGAAATGGAGCGTTTTCTTTAGTGAAAAGAATATTGAACTAGTCGAATTTTTTCGCTTGGAAAGAATATCAAAAAACGTATCTTGGAACCAAAAAAACACCGAGTTTTTGTCACATTTTCGCATTGAAATCCATACGCTTTTCTTATTCCAACATAAAGCTTCAATAAAAAGAAGCCGAACCTCTGTTCCTTCATTGTATTAATAAAAAATCGGAGTATTTTCTTCCAAATCCTCAAAACCCTCCCTTTTATGCCATGTCCACTTCTGTTTTAAGCTACTGTTCCCTTTACATATTCGGGCCCATCATAAATGATAGAAGACGTCTTTGGATTCAATAAAATATTCATAACTTCTGAGATGCAACTATTCGCATTATTCATTTCTCTATTCCGAGTTTTTATTTTGTCGCTTCCTTTACCAGAACTTCTTTTTTTTAACCGCTTTTATTTTCTAAAATTTCAAAAGAATTTTTTTTCCTATTTATTTATTTAAATATAATTTTCAAATACTATTCGTTTTTTTTTTTATTCACAAATAATGCTTGAAGAAACTAGATTGACATTGCTGGTGTGTTATCAGTATTATGCTTGCTAAAATGATAAATCCTGTAATAAAAGCAATAGAAATTTTAAAAAGAAAGGAAAAAAATATTTTATCATAAAAAGTATAGTTTTTTATAAAAAAAATCGGATGTTAGAATATTTGAAAACAATAAAGTTCTGGTCAATTAGTAAACTAACATTAACTAATTAAGAGAGGAAAAAAATTCATGTGAGTATATCTGATCACTGGAGTTATGAAATTAAGTAAGAACAACAAAAGGAATTTTTGATAAAAATATTACTAATTTTAGGAAAAACGCTAACTATCACTTACTTGCATAAATTTATATTAAAATTTTCATAAACTTATCTTAGTTTAATAATAGTTAATTTTAAATTATAAACTTTTAAGGAAGACAATTTTTTTTGTAACTTCTATTTTATATGTAGTTATGTATTGCTTAATACGCGAGATTCGGCAATATATATCAATGAAGAAATTTATCTTCAGTACGTGGTTGTATATTTTTTAATTTTGTAAGATACTAAATGAAAAAAACATATTTAAAAAGTGTATCTAAGTTTAATACAAGATGTGCCGCTTGTCCGAAAAGTACTGTACCTTTTAAAATAAAAATTACGAATAAACTAGCAAATGTATTCACTTACGATTTTTATGTTCCATAAAGAAAATATAATTTATTTTGTGTACAATGTTTATTGCTCGACTTCAGTGTACGCACTATTGGCTGCACGCAACATTGTGCCGGGGGGCAACTGTTCATCCAAAACGTTTTTCACTTTAAATAAAATTTACGTCTCTTCTTCATTGTGACCCGGCTAGAGGTGTAGGAGGAGCTAAATAATCAGACGACGTGATGAACTTCAATTGTTTTATTTATCACTATATTCAACTCAGACACAAATAACACTCTAAATAAGATAATTTTGATCAGTCAGAGAACGGGGGTGAGACGATATTGCATAGGGGTAATATATTCAATCTTGCAGATCTACTTTTAAGATTATACAGAACTCATTTATTTAATTGCCGCACCAATTATTTAACTCTCTAACATCAACTTCATTAAATATCACAGTACCTGAACTCTAGTAGTCTTCTAATCCTTGCGTTTATTTTAACACGACTCCAACAGTTACACTAAGCACGTTCTTAATATTCCGACTTTTCGCTTCCTACACTGTTTAAGTATACGTTTCACTGCCGATTTACTTCACTTCTCATCTATTCACAACTCAATTCCCTTCCAATCTATTCTCACTTCACTAACTTTCAAACTCGTGAATACAGAATATATATATTAAACTTAATTTGCATAATCAAGCTTTCTGACTTTAGAGAAAGTTGGTTGAAAAAATCTTGGCCCAAAAGAATTCCCCAGAGGATAATAGAAGGAACCGTATAGATCCGTCACAACTTCCAAAATCTAATGTAAAGGTGCCCCATTTACACTCTATATGTACTGCAGATTTAAATTCAATAAACCGTTCTATACAAACTTACACTTATTCTTATAGTGAAGCCATTTTGAAACAAGAATGCTGTAATAATTGGATTTTGCTTGTTCTAATTTGTATTTCGTTGAACAGAATCTTTAAATTTTTCTTTATGGAGCATAAGGAACCGCAAGTAAAAATCTTTATTTGTTTATATTTAGTTCATTTTAAAGTGTTGTAATGCTTTTCGGTCACTCTTTATATGCAGTAAAATACTAATGCGAGTTAGGAAGGCTTGTTTTATTGGGACATGCAATTTCGCAGCATAATATACGTATTATACTAAAATAAGTAAATTTTTGCAGTTCCTAATTTTATGAGACCTAATCAAATTTGATTCTACTTTTAACCTTCAAAATATTTTTTATCATTTTTTCCCCAAGCGTTCATCTCCTCTCTCTCTCTCTCTCTATATATATATATATATATATATGTATATATAACATATATTTCTCTTGCTATATGTATGCCCCATAATATTTGTGTTACATTATTTCTTAAGACCTAAATAACACAGATTTCAGTTTTAACCTTCAACCTCTTATAATGTTTTATACAAAATGTCACCTCCTATATCCATGGGCAATATGTTTTTTCCTTACTTTGCTTTCTTAAGCCTATTGATTAAGGTCACATATGAGTGCAAGGAATTGTTATCATCTAGTGTGCTCCTTTCATATATATTTACATTTTTATCTCTCAGAAATTTGAAAAACTTATCTCAAAGATGAATCTGTATATTTTTATTCGCATAAAACTATTTAAAATAATTTTGTGACGTTACGTTCCAAAAACATTGCAATTATATTTTAACAACAAACCTAAAGCATTAATGACAAATAACATTTCTTAAAATTGGAAAAAATGTATTTGAAGAAAAAAGTGTCTTTAATATGTGCCTCTCATCAATGCGTGTACTTTTTTGTACGTAAATTTATAAGCTACAATTTGTTTTATCTCATAACAATAAAACATAGATAATTCTTAGTTACTGACCAAGATATAATTCACATTATTAACAAAATATTAAATTTACTTATTTTAAATAGAAAGCTTTCGATTCTACATTTTTACAGAAAATGTCTTTTTTTTATTTTTAAACAACAAAATCTTAAGATACACTTTGGTAAGATTTAAAAGCAAGAGTACTGATAATAATGGTTCATTCTTTTAAACTGAAAAATTAAACCAAATTCGTGACCAACGCACGAAAAATAACGCAACTTGATTTTTAATCTTCTGTTTCCCACATTTCAACGTTAGAAGTAATTACTTTTATTATTTTTTCCAAAATAGAAAACTGTTTATTTTTTTTTTTGTTCTGTTCATGAACAAGATTGAATGTATCGAGGCTATAAAGTGGAAAACAAGACATTTTTCACTGGGACATATCGCAGACCAAAGAATGGAAAAAAACAAAGCACCTCCCATTTATCTTAAACGAGTGTATGTTTTTGACAGATACTTTCGAATATTTTCTGAATTTTGTTAATGATGTCTGGGAATCCTAAAACAAAATGCATAGAATTTGCATGGGTAGTATAAAACTAACACCATGCTCAAAGAAATAAAATGAAATTTTTCGAAAGTGAAGTGAAAAGAAGATTAAGTTTCTGTTATGCTGCTTTTCTTTAAGGATTTTAAAATAGCACAGTTACAGTCAGTAAATATTTGAAAGTATAAGTATTTTTCGAAGTGTTTATTACTTAAAAGTATTCTGAAAACCAAGTCAAAAAAGTTTTTATAAAATTGAACACACACAATCAAATTTAAAGAATAAATTTCATAAAATTACATAACTCTCAGAAATGAAATAAAAATGTATGCATTTAGCAATTTTGAACTTTTATTTTTAAAAATGAATAACATTTGTATATAATTTAAAATGATTTATAGATTTTTGTGTGTTGGGTACACAATAAAAATTTTCAATATTTTTAAATACACTGCTGGCCACCGTAAATGCAACACCCTGAAGAAAGCACGCAAATAACATGAAATTTACAACATGCATTAGCGGAAGTGAGATACGCAAATGATTAGAATTTCAGCGCAGACACACATCACGCACTGCTGTTGCACCACCTCAAAGCGCTATTTAAGGCTTGGAGATTTCGACGATTTCAAGTTTGGCACTTGTGTTTTTCTTGCGGTTTTTTCAAAAAACGATCAGCTATGTCTCGTAGAAAACAGCAATCAGCTTATGATTAAGTATCCGATTTCGACAGAGGATGGATAGTGGCCTACCGAGAATGTGGATTATCTTTCAGGGAAATCGGTAGTCGTGTTGGACGAAACCAAACAACTAGAATGCGGATATGTGATCGTATTATGCAGGAGGGTACGACGGACCAACGTGGTCGATCGCATCCACCTCAATGCACCACTTCACGGGAGGACAGGCAAATTGTGCGAATGGCAGTGAGGGATCGTTCAGTCACATCACGAACCATAACACAGCACATTGAGTCTGTAACGCATCATTCAGTGTCTGCGCGTACCATTCGACGCCGTTTATAGAAGAGTGGTCTGTCCGTAAGACGTCCATTGCTTGGTCTACCCTTGACGCAGAACCACAGACGTCTCCTCCAACAATGGTGCGATGAAAGAAGGATGTGGGTGGCAGAATAGAAGGAAGTTGTCTTTACTGACGAGTCACGCATCTGTCTGCAACACCACGATGGTCGGATTCGAGTCTGGAGACACCGGGGAGAGAGGATGCTGAGCAGCTACGTTTTGCACCGCCACACTAGCCCTGCATCGGGTATTATGGTATTGGGCGGAATTGGATATCACTCTCACACTCTTCTAGTAGTAATTGTCGGTACTTTAAACAGCCAGCGCTATATCTCCGAGGTGTTGGAGCCAGTCGTCCTTCCTTACCTTCAGGTTTCGGCCACAGCCATATTTCAACAGGATAATGCGCGACCACACGTGGCACGCATTGTCTAAAGTTTCTTCATCAATCGCCAGATTTAATTGCTTCCCTAGCCAGCTTGCTCTCCGGATCTTTCGCCGATAGAAAACATGTGGTCCATGGTTGCTCAACGATTGACCCAGATTACACCCCCAGCTGCCAGACCAGATCAACTGTGGCAACGTGTGGAAGCTGCTTGGTCTGCTGTACCCCAAGAACACATCCAAAGTCTCTTCGAATCAATGCCGAGGCGTGTGGCATCGGTGATCTCCAACAATGGCGGCTACTCTGGCTACTGATTCTGGCAGGAACCACACTTCACTGAAGTCTATAAATTTAGTCATTTGATTCTTGGTCAACATGTTATCTTCAAAATAAAATTTTGTTGTGTTATCTCTTGTATTTCTTGGTATTTCATTTACGGTGGGCAGCAGTGTATTTTTAGAACACATTGAGAGATTTAATTGGTTTTTTATTCCCCTTATTCACGTGTTGTTTCAAAGTAGCCCTTCAATATTACGCGCAATGATGTATAAATATATATTCTAAAGAATATTTTCATCTTCATTTAATGACATCTGTTGCTTAGATATAAGAAGATAACGACCAACAATGGTTCCTATTACATCATACATATTACATTTATGATTGATCTGTACTAACATAATGGTGTTTTTTTTTTAAAGAAGTGTATACAAATTGTATTAATTGGTGCAATCCATGTTTGGTGCATAAAATAGTAACTAAGCTCCTTATACCACCCTTCGTAATTTACTATATATAATAACAGAGGAAAAATATATCTAACAATTTGAATATACATATATGTATATGTATATATAACCAACAATATTTATTACATTTCATGAAATTAATAAAGAAAAATTTCTTTTATCACAAACTGACAAACTCAGCCCCTTAAATTAATTTCTTTTTCATAAAACCAAATATTTTCGAAATAAACTATAACATTTATTTGCTGCGCATGAAAGAAACTGCTATAACATCAGTTTCCCCTAACATTTAGTGAATTCATCCTTATCTCGATGACAACCGCACAATGCAAAGTCCTAACAAAATTAATATTTAAACATGTTCTAAGGGATTTCATAGCTGCAAACTTATATAATACTTCCCGTCAACTACATCGTTGTTGCTGGTTTCCTATTAAACACTTCCTCTAACATGAAACAGTGTGCTAAATTCTTCTTGAGTTCTAGAAAGACTATCTGTTAATAATCTGGTAAATTGAGGCTGAACTTTGATTCACATGAGCATATAATTGTGTTCCACTTCTGTAGGCATGTATTGTTTAGCAATCTTTTCAGGCAGTGCTTCTCAAACTCTCAACATTTGAGACACAGTTTTCAAACATAAATTTCATCACGCCCCTCTCCCCCCCCCTATATTAATAATGTATTGAATGCAATACTAATGTTCTTTGACGCAAAACAACAATGCGATATGAATTAAAAACGTACAAATTATCAAGATTCGTATTAAATTTTAAATAAGTTACTTTTAAGCAATAGACATTTCGAATAAGTTATAGTTAATTAATGTTTTCTCTTCTTAAATAATCTTTAACGTTCAACTTTCCAACATGCTCGCACCCAACATACTTGCAACGTGCTTTCAACATGCGTGATAATCACACCTCCTTAGGACGGTGCGCCCCACAGCTTCAGAATCGCTGTTGTTTCTCATACCTGCAGAAAGTAAACGCTTCTTTTGTAGGTACAAATGCAAACAGCTTCTCATAATTCTACACATAACATTAGTTCAACTTTCTGTTTCCTCTGCATCTCTTAGATCTATTGATAATGTTTTTTTTCTGTTTGTATATTATGGACATACAAGATATCGCTCTTGTATTGCTGTAGGTTTATTTTATTGTCAATTTCATACTTTTTGTTTTCCGTTTACTTTCAAGGAATTGTTTCAGTAAACATGACACACCGAACTGATTTTAGCTCACTTTTCCAACTCTTGTAGGTAATAAAAGAAACTGTAACAGATAACGGCACCATGATTCTTATCTTTTACGTATTTACTGAATTACACACAGTTTTTATTATCCAAGACGACAAATTTGAAATATTGTTCAGTTTATGTAAACGTTGGCAAGCACCAATCAGGTGCTTTGCCAAACGTTGGCAAAGCACCTGAGATTATGTATAGAATAATCTCAGTTATATGATACAAATTTCATGTGACTCTATGACCATGCTATTCTTTTAGAAATAATTTGTTGGCATACCAGTATCAAATGAGGAAGATGCAGATTTTTGCCCACTTCTTAAAATCCGGGGAATTATCCGAAATAAACATGTTTGATATCTTAAAGATGAATTACTTCCAGTATTTCTGGAATATATATTATTCTTCCATCCAATGTTTCAACAAAAAAACTGATAGGAATTTTATAATTCCAACTGGTCAGAAATTACAATCTCCACTAGCACTGTGATTCATAGTGAAAGCAGAGAACAACTAATTGCCATAAGAGGCTATTATGTATCAAAAACCATTATAGTTGATTCGTTAATGGTTTCTCCTGAACAAAGTATTCAAAACATGTTATAACTTAATATGTTACTTTTGCAGATATATAAAAAGAGGGCCAGTTTGCGTTTTTCATTTTTTTCGGTGGCTTATCATACTTCAAATTAATTCAGATCTGAAAATGCGTTTTGAGATAGTGCTTAGAATTTGAGGTGAGAAAATGATTTCTTGAATAACAATAAAATTTTAAAGCTAATTTAATTTTATACTGGCACTTAAATTATTTTAAAAACCATTTTTTTTAAAAAAATGAACTTGTTTTGTTGAAATGGATTGAAAATGTCGATATCAGTTTCAGTTGCAGCAAAACGACTTTTGCTCCAACAACATTTTTTTTTATCGGCATCAAATTCTGACTGCTTGATAATTGTATAAAAAATTCATATGTGTATCAAAAGTTTGGGAAACATTTCACACATTTCAAATATATAGTTCATCTCAATTTCTAACCATTTTGCTATAAAATTAATCCTATGCAATTTTTTTTAAAAAAATTGTATTCAACGTACTTTATGTTAGAAATTCAAATGTTTGCATTTCTGCAAGAACATAATCTAATTCTTAAGTTGATTCAAAATCTTGTTCCAATTAAAAGGAAACTAAAACAAATTTGATTTTAATTATTTTCGATTAATTAATGAAAGTAAGGGAAATAAAGTAAAAATTGGATTAATTGCACTTGCTAAATAATATGATTGTTCAATTACTAGTATTATTAATATTTATTCTTTTAAAGAATAGATTCACAAAGTTGCTATGGTTTTTAGACATTCATACAACTTTTTTTTTTAAAAGTTCGTATTTTTATAGTATTGTATATTATTTTACCTTACATTTTATATAATTGCTGTAATTGTCAAAAAAAGAAAGAAGAGTTATTTTAATTCTCATTATTTACAATTTTCATCCACAAATTGCAAAAAGTTTAGTACAACTTAAAGATATATGAAATATCTTATTATATTATAAAAATACTTTACTTTACGTATTCTTAGCTATGGTTAGTAGCTATGGTTTTATAGACATCCATACAAATTTTTTTTAAAGTTCATATTTTTATAGTATTTTATATTATTTATATCTAAAATTTTATATAATTGCTGTAATTGGAAGAAAAAAAGAGTTATTTTAATTCTCATAATTTACAATTTCCATCCACAAATTGCAAAAAGTTCAGTACAACTTAAAGATATATGAAATAGCTTATATTATAAAAATACCTCACTTTACGTATTATTAGCCTTTAAACTATAAAGGAGTGTCAGAATTTCTGTTTCAAATTTATAAGATTTTATTTAGCAAGTGACTATATATTGTAAGAATATGAGTAATACGTGCAAAATCTTTTTTTTTAACTTAAGGAACTAAAAAGGGGGGAAAAACTGTTTTGAATATATGTTTAAAAAATAATTTATATGTACAATATTCAGAAAAAGGGAAATATCTCGGAATAAAACTGTTTTCAATCTTTATACTATGTACTATGAGAGTAAAAAGTGTATTGAACTTGTTTATTCAGCCCATGCAAGATTTTGATCATAAACAGATGTACATATTTTTAAAATATCTTGGCAATAAATACTGCGTTATTGGTGGAAAGGACATGCGGATTTAAGGCAATTCACTTGGAATTATGAAGGCTCGAGTCAATATATATTTCAAAAAGGGGAAATAAGAGAAAATATGATTTCGTAGTCAAATTTATTCAGGAAATCGTAGAAGGGTGTTTTTTTCTTTCCAGCTACACCGACAAAATTGACATTTCGGTTAAAGTTCAATGATCCGTAGGAAATAAAAGAAATTCTTCTTTTTCTTATTTATGTATCTTGAATAATTTGAATGTTTGGTAAAGTACCTCAAGATGTGTATTTTGGAGGACAAATTGTCACATTAGTTTTATGTTATAGAAGGGGAAATATAAAACTCATTTTTGTTGCTCTTTCGCAATTGCTTGTAAGCTATATTCGTGTCATTCACTTTAAGGTGACTTGCGACAACTTTTTTTAAAAAATGGAGATATGGGGTTTTTTGTGGTTTTTAGATTTGCTTAGTACATTTTAAGCAAAACATGCTAAAATTAAGAAGAGAAAAAGAAATTATTATTACTAAAATGGCAAAAGAGTTGGTAAAAATTTACAAAAAAATAACATAAACGGAACCCATTTTGTACCAAAGTTAATGAACAAATTTTCAATTCTGATGCGTTGATATGTTATTCATTTTTGAAATAACCTTCAGGATGAGGATATTTTATTTTTTACAAAAACTAGAGTACTTTATTTGAGCTATTATATGAAATTGCTTTAAAAAACAGCGATTCTATTAACATAAGGGACTATAAATTTTGTAATAAAACAATGAATGATAAATCTGATTATTAAAATGATTTTACTATTATACAGAACATACACAAAAAGTTCAGTTAATTATTTGCAAAACTTTTTGAGCAATCACTATCCCCGTTTGAACATTAAAAAAAAAATTCAAGTAAATCGCGTTTTAAAGTACATCTTCCGTAATGCAATGGCATCTGCTTTTACTAAAACACGTGTAGTTTTTGTTTTAGTGTACTGAAAATAATAAACTTGGTATTTTTATAAAGCTAATACGATGGTCTACAAAACGAATTATAAATAAAGTTTGTTGACTGTTGGTAAAATTCCCAATTTTAGGGTAGTAAGGTACCCTAACTCTTTTTGTCATAATATTATTTTTTTAAAATTGAATGTATACAATCTATTTCTCAAGTAGTTTTTGTTCCATGTGATTCCTTAAAATTATAAGTACAAATAAATATAATATTTAGCAACATGTATATTTGGAGCTGTAAAAGTAAAAATCCATATACAGAACAAAAATTTTAAAAAAAACATATACAGTAAATTTCCTCTTGATTACTCTTCTCTTAGCAAAAATATTGACGTCGTGAAATATCACTTGTTTCTTACGTTGCTTTTATAAGTAAGGAGATGCATAAGTCATTACTATTTAAACCAGCGATACTCAACCTGAGGTCCACGGGGCTTTTTAAGTGATACGGTCATGGCCCATTGCTCTGAGAAATTCATTTATTTATGAAGATTTGGTGTGCAATACTTTGTTAGAAAATCAAATGTATCAATTTTGCTTTTTGCTGTCCATGTCATAAGGGTGCGAATTGATTTTTTTTTCTAATAGACAACAGTGGAGTACCGACCATTTTATGAGTGGAACTAATCTTCAACAATCATTCATATCTTGCAAGCGAAAAATATTCGAAAGAAATAGATTGTTTCAAGATGATTGGGAAGTTGACTATTTTGTAGTAAAAAACAAGCATGGTTCAGTAATTGTTTGATTTGTCACGAAATGTATTTAAAAAATACCATTAAACAGGAATCGTTCAATGACACTTCTCCTCGAAGATCTCTTTGAAGAGATGATTTAAATAGGCTTTCTAGAATAATATTTACAACAGCAAAAACAAATATTTTGTCTATGGTAATATCTCAGCGATAACAAAGTCACTCTATGAAATTTGTTATAACGTTGGTAATCGTATCAAACCGTTTACACTTGCAGATATTGTGAAAGAGTGATTCTTAAATGCTTCCAATTTAGAAAAGTTCAGTGACAAAAGAAGATACAAGTATAAAAAATAATAATTAAAAAACCAAAAAAAGGGGTTCTATATTTTGATCAATTTCCACATTTCAAATTTTCTTTATCTTGGTCTTAAAGCATTTCTCTCCCCCTCCATTAACCCGCATGTTGCGTCCCGCGTGAAAGAGTAATCATATGTATGCGGTCCGCGTGAGATAGCTGCCCAGCAGAAAGAAAGGTTGAGTACCCCTGATTTAAACGGAAAGTAATGGGCCAAAGATCATCCAATCTTTGATCATCTAACAATAGTTAATGTTTATTTTATGAGATGTTTTTTAAACTTGAGAATAGATAAATCAGACTATTTGCATTTTTCTCATAATTCTAAATAACCACATAATCTACAGATCTTGAATATAACTCTTAAATTTTATGCAGTCAATGATTTACTGCAGTGCTTCTCAAACTTTCAACTTTTGTGACCCAATATGCAATCATAATTTTCATCATGCCCCCCTCCCTCCATACAATAACAATGAATTGAATTAAATAATACTATACTTTATTGCTAAACCTAAAACAAGACTTTAACCTCTTAAGTGCCACCGGCGTATATAAACGTCTCGCTCAACCAGTGCGCTGAATGTTCCAGACGTATATATACGTCTTTTCGAAATACGATCTTTTTTGTGAACTGCTCTCCATAAAATTATTTCGATGGTTTTGGAATGCAATAATATCGCATTGGCAGTGTTTGCGAAGGATTTTCTTATTTCAGAGGATTTGCTTGTTTATTCCTTTGCTCCCTTCCCATTCTCAACACACCAAATACGCTCAATTACATGTTAATCGATGGCAGTGGGGAGATCACGTGATTTTAATCGGTAATTGAGGGATTAATTATAAACCGTGCAAATTATCAATATAAATGTTAAGTTTTGCATATAATTTTATATATAAGAAACCCGTGGGATCACTGGTAATTAATAAACTTGTTCTTTATTTAGAATTGTTAAATTAATTATAAAGTACATCGCGTAGTACTTATATATTTTTAAATGTCTTATATGAGTGTAAATGTGTGTTTTATTTTTTTATTATGTCAGAATGTATTTTGTTTATTTACTTTCAGTTAACTGATATTTTTTTTTAAAATAATCTTTTCTTTTTGACTTTTCAATATGCTCGCGCTCTCCTCGTAGGGTTATCCCGCCCCTCAAGGAGGGCACACACCACAGTTTAAGAGACACTGATTTAAGGGGATATATCTACTTATTTGGAATACAAATTCTTTTTTAACCACGACTTTTTAGAAAACATTGTGTGAGCGGTGTTTCGAACTCGTTAGTGGTCTCACACAATAATCAAACGTTTCATAAAAAGCCACATGCGTTTAAAATCTCTTTTTAATATTCTTGCATCTAACAATATTTCATTCGAATCAATCTTGAATATTTATTGACTAGTTACTGTTTTAGTCTGTACTTTTTTCTTAAATTATTTCTCTAATAGCATTAATAACTTGCAAGCCCTAATGAAAAAAATGTATATAAGTAAAAGGTAAATTTAAGGGAACAAACATAGTTTATGGAACATTATTTTCATGTATCCCTGGAATTTTATTGCCCAGTTTTTAACTATCTTCCTTTCAATTCCATTTCAAAGATTATATATCGATGCATTGAATTAGGTTTCTATGGAAGATTAACTTAGACCTTTTCCTTTCGTGATTTTACCTTTGCTAGTACGCGAAAAAAAAGGTGGATTTGGATATTAAATAATGAAAAATCAAATAAAAAAAGAAAGAATATATAAATTACGTATTGTCTATGTAGCTTTTATAGAGACAATTCAAAATACCGCAACTAAAAATACAATTTTTTTTATCAAGGAACTGTTTAAAGCAGTGTAAACTTACAATATTGGTGACCAATTCATCATAATTTTCACTGCGCCCCCCCCCCTCCATACAATAACAATGTATTGAATTCAATAATACAATACTTTAACGTTAAAGCTACAATATGACTTTAACCTATTAAGTGCTCCTGACATATATATATATACGTCTCACTCAACCGTAGCATTAAATGCTCCAGAAGTCTATATCCTTTTTTCCTAAGTACGATCTTTTCTGCGCACTGCGTTTCATAAAATTATTCCGAAGGCTTTGGAATGCAATAAAAGTAGACAGTGCTTGACAGTGTTTGCGAAAGATTTACTTATTTCAGAGGATTTGATTATTTATTCCTTTTCTTCGCCCTCCCCCCTCCAATACATTACATACGCACATCTACGTAGAAAACGGTGGCATTAGGGAGTGAATTGCGTAAATTTCAATCAGCAGTTAAGGAATTCATGATAAGCAATACAAATTATTAAGATAAGTGATAATTTGTGTGCATAATTTTATATACGGCAAGCCCATGGGTTTACTGGTAATTATTAAAATTGTTAACTGGTGTTTTAGTTATTAATTATTTATAAAATACATCATGCAGTGCTGATACATTTATAAGTGTATTTTATCAGTGTGTGCATTTTATTTCTATTATGTCAGAATATTTTTGTTTGTTTACTTTCAGTATATTAATAATTTTTTAAATATAATTCTGATTTCAACTTTTCAATATGCTCGCGCCCCCCTCGTAGAGTTATCACGCCCCCTTAGGGGGGCGCGCCCACAATTTGAGAAACGCTGGTTTAAAGTTTTGATCATTTTAGGCGGAGGCTCATTTAACAGAGTTTGTTTATGAAATAAATTTATATATCTTTACCTTTTTCACAAAAGTAGTGTAATTAATTTTCCAGATTTTGTCTTCATGAATGATAACGCACTATCACACATACATCTTTCCCTTAAAAAATTACAATAATTGGAATTGTCTGAAAAAATTTATCGTGGTGTAAAACAATCACGTTATTTGAAATTCAAATTTTAAATCAGAATTTGTTTGTTCAAATTTTAAAATTGCTATTTTTCTATTATATAGTTTGTTGTGGTGTTTTAAAAGTATTTTTAAATTTATTTATTTTGTTAAATAACAAAAATTGAAATTATATCCAAGCATATAGTTTAAATCATCACCAGACAATGTTCACTTCGAATAAAATAAAAAATAAATAAAGTCAATTTAAAGTTGTACAGAAAAATACGAGAAGTATGAAATACATTCCCCGAATAATATTTCTTCGTAACAAGAAATGTCCAAAATATTTTTATTTTTTATTTTCAACATTTTTTACTGAGGAAAGGAATGATAGTAAACTTACGAAGGGAATTTAAATAGTGGCATGTGTGGGATAAATACTTTAAAAAGTTGGTTAAAGAATATATTTATTAAATTATTCCTCTTATTTTAAAGCATATTTGGGATTTGATGTTTACCGGATCTTAATAAACATTTTTAAAAATGATTTTTTGTTATAAAAATATTTTTGATAAAGATGTGGAAGAGAGAAAGGAAGGAGGAACCTATGGAGAAAGAAAATGGATAGCTTGTTAAATAAAAAACGTAAACCATTTACCTTAATAAATTATCAAAATAAAAATACTTCAGAAATTGTATCATATGTTTAAAACAGTTATAACCTCCTCAGAACCGAGACAAAAATAAAAGGTTAACATTTTGTAAGAGGTTCTTAAATAGTTGTTTTGATCATTCTAATGTAGAAAAGTGCAATAAAATTTTGTTTTTAATTAATAGAAGCGGCGGTTGTATCACACACACACACATGAAATACGTACGGGACAAAACACTACAATCAGAACTTTGTTAAGTTATCTGACTAACCTAAAATTGTGAATTTTTCCAATAATTGACAATTTTTTATCATTTTATTTTATGGGCCATCTTATTAGCTTTATAAAAATACAAAGTTTATCATTTTCCGTTCACTAGAACCAAAACTACAAGTGTTTTAGTAAAAGCAGATGCCATTACTTTAAGCAAGATATATATGTCATACTTTAAAACGTGTTTTACTCGAAATGGGTTTTTTGAAAATGCGCAAACGGATCCATCGATTGCTCAAAAAGATTTGAAAATAAGTAACTCAAATTTTTTGTGTATGTTTTGTATAATAGTAGAAGTGTTTTAACCTTGAACAAAATTTACAGTTACTTTAATAATCACTGTTTTTTAAGAAATTTCATATAACAGCTGAGATAAAGTGCCTAGTTTTTGTAAAACTTAAAATATCTGCTATCCTGAAGGTCAATTCAAAAATTTTTTTCCAACGGAGCTGAGTATTGGTATTACATACCTTTGCAGACCTAGTACATTCCCCAGGAGCTGGTATCACTTCTTAGCGCTGCACCATATAGGCGATACCAATTACAGCAAGCAATTTTGACGCCCAGTTTTCTCCACAGAGAAAGGCACTTGAGATCTTGGTGATACGAACCAGTACTAGGATTTAATTTTACCGAGAGCATCATGTCATACTTTAAAACGTGTTTTACTCGAAATGTGATTTTTTGAAAATAATCAAACGGGTCAGCGATTACTAAAAAAGTTTTGAACATAATTAACTGAATTTTTTTCTGTAAGTTCTGTATAATAGTAGAATTGTTTTAACTTTCAGATTCATCAATCACTGTTTTATTACAAAAATTACAGTCCCTTATGTGAATATAATCACTGTTTTTTAAAGCAATTTCATATAATAACTGAGATAAAGATCTCTAGTTTTTGTAAAACTTAAAATATCTGCTATCCTGAAGGTCAATTCAAAAATGAATAATATAGCAACACATTAGATTGAAAAAAAATTTAAATTTGTTCATAAACTTTTGGTACAGAATGGACCGCGTTTATGCTAATTTTTGTCAATGTTTGCCTATTGTTTCCCTTTTAGTTTTAGTAATTTATTTTTTTCTTCTTAATTTTAGCATATTTTTCTTAAAATGCACTAAACAAATCTAAAAAAATAACAAAAAAATCCCTATATCTCCTTTTTTTAAAAAAAAAAAGTTGTCGCAACCAGGTGGATACCTTAAGTACTAAGCAAGATTGTTGTAATTAATTAAATCTTTGTCTTTAATCACACATTATATACAATTAATAAATTTAATATAAAAATTAAGTTTTATTAGCGTTTTAGATACATATTGGTAGTATTATTACAATGACATTATTTTTTATTTCGTGAAATGCCTTGAAACCATTTCTAGTAGTTATAAGGCATAGAAAAACTTTGTACACTGTACAGTTGTTAAGGCCGAGTACTGCTCATTCCTGCATCTACTTCGATGAGTCCTATCCCCAACCATTTCATGCATGTGCTTAGTTTCTTTGTTACGAGCTGCTTGATGCGGAATGTAAGTTGTAACTCTGCGTTAAATGGGTAAAAATAGAAAGCAAACATCACAACTAAAGATTTTAACTCAAGAAATGCTTCTATAAATCTTCAAATCCCCCCAACATATAACTAAAAATTAAAACAAAATTGACTTAAAAAGTATGTTCATAAGTGATTGGGTCCCATTGTATCACAAGTGATACTAACAAATTTCACAAGTCATTATGCTTAAATATGTCACTTTTTTTTTTTTTTGCTTTTAACTTGCAAAAAATTACATATACAAAGAAAAGGCATATTTTAAAAATAGTTTAATATTTGTATATAAATAAGAAAAAAATACTACGTGAATACATCTTGTTTTGATTCAGAGACGCTACTAGAAATCGCTATCATAGACAGGTACTGCCATGTGTTGACTAAAAGAGGAAATTATATGAGATATTTCACTTTGTATCTCATGTGGTACAACCGGTCCCAAATTTGTTTTTGCTGTTCAGCCTTCACAAAAAATTATGAAACTTTTGTATCACATGTGATACAAAAGGACCGAGAGGTTTAAACTTATGAACATAAACATAATAGCATACATTACGCCAATAAACAGATAATTAACAAATTTTGTATGAAATAACCCATACGATAGGTAATAGCGAGCTTTGTCATGACATCATAGACAGAATGTCTTGCAATAAATGCTTACCTTCGCTCCGTATAACTAGACAAAAATGATGATACATAATAAATCTGCAATAGTAGTTAGTGTTGAGAGTTTTTCCTTGAAACTCGACATGCGTAAAAATCTCACCCTTACTTTCAGATGGCACAGTTAATTTAAACTTCACCTCTGACTATGCCCTAGGATAATACAAAACTCCTTCTGAGTAAGAGAAGAAACAAAGCCAAATACTTCTTAGATAGAGATCTAGCCTCACAATTGAAAAGATTTCGAGATATGACCTACTTCTACTCAACACTACATTATCCAACAGTTCACGAAGTAAGAAGTATCATTCCTTAAATCAGTTGATTCTATGGCTGATTCAATTATGTCGTCCAGTGGCACTCCAAAACATTTTAAACATGTTCAATGGGATTCAATTAATAGCTGTATTATGTTTCATTTGCTAAAACGTATCTTTATCATATTTATAATAGTAAAATAAAAATTATTATTTGTTAGATTAGGCACAATTTTTTGAAATGCTTATTTTAAAGAATTTAAAAATGGAAACTTAAAATAAAAGGATTTAAAGGGACCCATGTGACGACCTGTTTTTTAAGCATTTTTAGAGAACTTTTTTATGACCAGTAAAAAGATTAATAGGTTTTTATCATTTAATTTTATGTATTTAAAGAGTATGTGTATAACTGTTTTGCCAAAAATATCTAATGGAACGTGAGTTATAGTGCTCTGAACACACCCGCCACGAAAAAATGAACACTTACTTCCTCCACGATCCCGGCATATTGGCTCATTTGAAATTAAAAACATTAACGGTGTTTCAATATGTAAGCTTAAATGCACAGAATGGACAAATATCAATTCAATTGAAAATATCAAAAATTGGATTTTTGGTAGACCTCTGAAGAAAAACTTTGAATTGTATGGGTTTTTTGTTATGTTTTTGTTATAAAAAATAGATATATTAGAAATTTTGGAATGAGCGTAGTCCATTTGTTATGTATATATGTGAGTCTTCCCTATAAGTTTGAAATCATTCGGTGAAACCGTTCTTGAGATACGATGGAGGAACGTTTGAAAAACACATTTTTGAGAAAAACGCGTTTGAAGTTTCAAATCCAATTAAAACAATGAAAATCTTAACTTACGTTTAATTGACGATGCCTGGTGATGGAGACTAAAACAAGTGCGACGAAAAATTCAATAACTATAGTTATTTTCTTTTAAACCTCTACAAACTTGTCTATACTTGTATGAACGTATATTTGTATAGAAGGGTCAATGGTATCAAGTCGACTGTACACAGTGGGCTCTCTAAATCAGCGCACCGAACAGCTGCTTTTCTACCATTTGCTTCTTTATAACGACTTTAATTTTTAAAAAAACACTTTACCAGCGTATTTTAGACATGTTAAGGAAGCAATTTATGAGAAAAGAAATTTTTGATTTTTTTCAATCCATCACTTGGGTAAGCCCTTTAAACTGAATATATTAAACAATTTACAACATCCGTTTCTTTCTGATTTCTGCTTAAACACTACATTTTTTTAAAGTTCAAAATATCTTGTGGTACTTTCCAGTTAAATATTACCTTAACATTTAAAATGTTAGTTATTTACTATGTTTGATCCTAAATTTATCAAAAGATATTTTCTACCGAATAATCAATCATTGATTAATTGTGCAAATGAAGTGCTCTATGTGTTCAATGTGAAATCTTGTAAGTTCATCAAAGAGTGCATTTTTGATTTGTTAAATTAACCTGTGATATATAATGTATTTTGAAGACCTACATATGAATATTCCCTTCATTCTCTACCTAAAAAGATAGATCGATTTGTTCATTACAAATTTTGATTAATAACAAGATTAACTTAATAGATTTTCCTTACAACGATGGCAGATACATGACTCTTTAATAACTGAAGATTTAACTAACTGTTTACAGATATTGCTTCGTTAAGTTGTGGTCTTAAAATAAGGGCTGGATGAAAAATTAGTTTTTCGATTTACCGTAATCTCTCAGAAGGGTGAAGTAATTTAACACAGAAAATTATCGATTTCAGATGCATTGTAACTCAAGGTGTGATTTTTAGAAAAGAGAATCAAAACAAATTATTTTTGAACAAAATATGGAAATATTGGATATTGTACTAGAAAATAGTTTTAGGAAGTCTAAACTGGGATATTATTATCTATTGATCACAACGCTTCTTTTTAAAATATCCAGTTATACTGAAAATTAATTAAAAATTGTGTTTAAAATATGTACTTTTTTTATCTGTGTTTAAAAAATTAAACTTTTTTGAGGGTATAAACGTCATTTTCAACCTTTGATGTTTTAAAGATAAATGTTGCTGTGTTGTTGTTGCTTATCCACCTAGCCTAGACCACAAACTACACCAAGTCCAAGAGACCGTGTCGCTTAATTAAATTAAAAACATTATCCTCCTCATTCAATAATTGCCCCACAGAGGCACCAATACATGTAATGATATAGGAGGGAGAAGCCATAGCCGAACAGCGGCAAGAAGCATGAGTCTTCTCAGATCCATTAAATATTAACCTCTTGATGTGACCAGTCCTAAGTCTAGATAAAGTGGTCTGAGCAAGTCTAGGACTGATGCACTACAGGGGCAATCCCGGACACTTAGCGGCATACCAGGCATATTCAGGGGGAGACCTCCAAATAGTTTTGATCTTGCCCGTGAACAGGAAGTGGACTTCGGAAGCTTGTAGTTCAGAGGAAAAGGCAGTGGGAAGTTCGCTGCCCTCCCGAGCAAGCAGATCAGCAACTTCATTTCCATAAACCCCAACATGCGAAGGTATCCACTGAAAGCATACCGAATTGACCTGGGTCAATGCAGCTAATTTTGAAAGTATATCCTGCCCCAACATATCCAGGACATTGGACCAATCCTTTAAGAATTGGAAAGAGCTTTTGCTGTCAAAAGATAAATGAATCTTTATTATTGAATGGTTTCTGATTATTTAAAAGAATATCCACATGTTTTATGACATTTTATAATCAAATAATTCATACAATTTTATCAAATAAACAAATACATTTTTCAAAATATCTGAAAATAAATTTCTTAAGAATTGTTAAACTTAATTTATTCAAATTGGCCTACGTTCTGTTTTGATATTCGATATAAAAAATCTAAATAAGGTTATAATTTTATATGTCAATTAGCAGTTTAAAATTGGTTTAAAAAATTCTTTCTTAGGCGGGAAAGCCTCAATAATAAATAATGTGTATGCTTCCTAGGTTTTTTTTATTGTATATTGTTCTGTTTTTTCCAGGTACTGAAATTAATGAAACAATTTACCCCAAACCAATAAATTCCAGCTGAATAGCATATACGACCATTTACACAGTCTTTTTTTTTCTCGCTTTTAACATGTGTTTGCGAACTGAATTTAAGATTATTCAATGCGTTTCAATTATATTCATTTTGTTATTTATGTATGTAAATACAGTTAACTGTCACATAATTTAGCTTACTTTTATTTTAATCTGTAAACTTATTTTATTTGCTTTTATTTCATCTGCTTACTCGAATACAGTTGTAGTCAAATATCTGGCACTTGCTCTTTCTGCTTGCATCGACTGTACATTCACGTATCTGGCAACAGTTGATTTTTTTTTACCAGCATTGGATGTATATTTTTAAATATCTACAACAACTTTTTCTACCTGGTATAGATATATATTCAAGTATGTGTGTGGCTATAGGTTTTCTCTCTATTTTAGTTTAAAATTTAATCGAATCCTGAAATTAATCTAAATATGTTGAAATCCAGTGATTGTTTTTGTGAAACCTGGAATATTTTGAATGCAACTTTATTCAATTGCATTATTTTCAAGATCCAACAGATATAACGGTGAGTATTTTTCAATTAGCGGCATTTCCTTAGTAGATTTATGCAATATTCGAATATATCATCAAAATGTTTACACACATTTGTGTTCTCAAAATATTTTGCTTACAGGTCCTCTTATTAAATTTCATGGATTAAAATCGTATTTTGATACCATACTTACAGTCTTTAAAATTGATTAAGGCTAAATGTCAACACCATGCATCATAAAAAATATACTATTATTAATAAAAAATTTCCAGCGATTTATATCCCTGTAGTATAAAAGTTTATCTTAACAAAATTAATAAATGTATGAAGAAAAGAAGTTTACCAAGTAAAAAGATTCTTTTCTATTCAGAGTTCTTGTAAACCATCTTAAGAATAAATTTAAATGTACTTGAATATGTAAAGTTATAGAAAGTGGAATTCGGCTCAGAAAATGGATACTTTTTAGATAATTAACTGAAAATAAACATAATTGACAAAAATGTAGTTGTTTAAATATTCATTTAAGGTATCCGACTACTTACAACTACATTTTTTTAAAAAGATGGAGAAATGGAGATTGTTTTTTGTGGTTTTTAGATTTGTTTGGTACACTTTAACAAAAATATGCTAAAATTAAGAAATGGGGAAAAAATGGTAAACATTTACAAAAAATAACATAAATGGGGCCCATTCTGTACCAAAAGTTTATAAGCAAATTTTCAGTTTTTCAATTCTGATGTGTTTCTATGTTATTCATTTCTGAAATGACCTTCAAATTAAAATATATTTTATTTTTTACAAAAACTAGAGCACTTTATCTTAGTTATTATGTGGAATTGCTTAAAGTAACAGTGATTATAATCCCATAAGGGATTGTAAATTTTGTAATAAAACAGTGATTGATAAATTCGATGGTTAAAACACTTCTACTATTATACAGAATAGACACAAAAAAATTTCAGTTAATTATTTTCAAAACTATTTTAGCAATCGCTGTCTCCGTTTGAGCATTTTCAGAAAAACACTATTCGAGGAAAACGCGTTTTAAAGTATGACATCTTTTTTAAAGTAATGGTTTTAATCTGCTTTTAATAAAACACTTGTAATATTTATTCTAGTGAACAAAAAATAATAAACTTAGTATTTTTATAAAGCTAATAAGACCGCCTGTAAAATAAAATCATACAAAAATTGTCAATTTTTGGCCAAATTCACAAGTTTAGCGTAGTCGGATACCTTAAGTTAGCCGGAATAAATTGCAGACAATGATCATAATTTCAACAATATATTTTACTTCTGATATAAAAAAAAACTTGTAGAAAAGTATGATGAGGCACATTTGTTCCTTTCAAGTGATTCATGTAGATGATAGGAAACTAGTACAATAAAATAATCTATTAAAACTGTTGTTTTATTTAGTTTATATTTTTTTGAATTATAATCAATAAAAATGCATTGTCTTCGTCTAAAAAGGTATACCTTTTCTTAGGTGCTAAGTTAAATAATGAATGCTATCATTTTATAAAGGTTTGATCCTCCGGCATTTTTCACTTCCACAATGCGACTCGCAAACTAAATTAGTTGCCCACCCCTGATTTAAGCAATTACTATAATTTTAGACCTAATACCAAAAATACAATAAATTCATTTAAATTTAGATCCTTTAAAAAGAGGAAATTTAAAAAGAAATGAAATACATTATTTTATTGAAATTTTTGCCTAGGCATTTCGATTGCTACGCTTATAAAATGTTCAATTGCTACGCTTATGTTAATTCCTTATCATACTTCACTTTGATGCTGCAGCAAAATAATTTCGCCGACTAATCTCTGTAGAATGCATACGCTGCGGACAAAATAAGAATAAAACACAGAATTAACAATCAATATCAAATGGTTCACACATAACAGGAAATGGAAATAATTTATTCATTATCTCTGCTTTCGAGTAAAAAAAATAATAATAACAGCGAATTTTCGAAATCACATAAAAGTAAGGCACACACACTCATGATTCATTAATGAGCTTCCGATGTGTTTTTAATTATGATCAGTTAATCAATAACGGGTGCATCTGCTTCCAACAAGAAATTAAATGAAATAGATTGGGTTTCAAAAACTTTGAATAATATTTAGATCTTTCTTCTTTGTGTTAAGTATGATAAGCATTTGAACTATGTTAGATAATACAAATAATGAATATGTGGTTATGTCCATGATTAAGTATTATTTAAATCAGGAATGTCCAAATAAAAATTTTATATTTAATTAACTTTTAATTATCTTCGGTTTATAAAGATACAAATTTATTTTATTTTTATTGCTATCATTGAAAAAATTGCTCATAACTTTATCATAAGAAAAATTTAAATTTATTTTTCCTTTATTTTCACAATTTTGTAATCACCTATTAAAAATATTTTCAAAAACTATTTATCTAATTTTTTTTCTAAAAAAAGTGAACAACATATTAGGATTAAGTGGATTCAACTTGAAATACGATAAAGTATACTGTTTAGTACAGAACTATAATATAACTCATTTTTTAAATATATTTTACACTAAATTGTTATACTTAATATAGTTCGAGGGTTTTTTTTCCCTTTTAATTGGGGAATTTCTGAACAAGACTTGCTAAGAAAATGCTTTAGATTTCGAAATTACTTTATATGAGTTTCATTAACAAATAAAGTAGCAATTAAAAAATAAAGTTATGATTGAAATGTTTGCTTTAGACAAGAAAAATAAATTTATTTTTTATTGTCTTTATCATGAAAGCATTTTAGGATTTTCATTAAAAATAAATAAATTCAAAATATAAATATTATAGTGATGAATATATAGATTTTTCAGGAAAGTGATAAGCCTCATCTCTGAGAGAAAAAAATGAGACATAACATATGGAATAATCCAACTGTTTTAAAATAGTTAAGAAAAATATTTACAACTAGCTGTACCCTGCCACGCGTTACTGTGGCTCATTCTGGTTACAGAGAAAGCACATATTTTGAGTAAGTTTAAACATTTGCATTGGAGAAATGATTTTTTTTGTTACAAAAAATGTATAAAAACATAAACACAAAACTTTACTTGACTGATATCATTTCTAATTTGTAAACCAAATACTTGAAGTAATTACACCTAATGTTTGTCCTTGTGTTATGAACTTAAATTTATTTACATAGTGGAGACCTTCAATTTTAAAACAAACTTTAAATGGCTCTATACTCTGGATTACTCGAGGGCAATAGATAAGTTTTACAATGCTTATGGATATTTCTGTTAAATCAGAGGTGTGTTCAGAAATGCGCATGTCTCCAAACAATATCATTTGGAAACATGAATTATATTCCCGGATATTATGTCGGAAATGTTTTGATTTCGTAGTATATCTGGCCAGCAAAGTTTTTAATGGCTCTGGTGATTCTCCGAGTTAAGGCAGTTTACTTTTTCCAGTGGTACAAAACATTCCTTTTGTCTCTCCCTGAAATTTCAGAGCATTGCGATAAGGATACACTTCAGTCATTGCGCTGATGAGAGAGAGAGAACATGCTGGCTCAAACTATAATCTTCCATTGGGTTGAACCGGAATACAAGGTGACTGTTATTGTGTGATTGCTCACCACAAAATCATGTTTGATGCTGATATGCTGTTTTTGGTTGACCATTCTAAGTCTATTGTGTTTCTTTTGTTGATAACAGAGCAGATCTGATGTTGAAACACATGAATGCTGTGCTCGTAAATGTGCATCCTCAATTCTGGCTGCCTGTTGCTTTGCTGCACCCTCAAGATGGGCTTGTGTCATTCTTTATCTGCTTTTCTTGTTCGCTGATTCCCGTACTTCCTTTTGCCTTGCGAGTACGACGACCTAAATTTGATTTTCTGTAAGGAATTACGTTTATGTATTGAAGCTAATTGACTGCACTTAATAATAAAAAAATTACAGCAAACACCTATAAAATTTCAAAGGATTAAAAAAACGAAAAATCAAGAACAAATATAAAGGGAAAAAATAAAAAATGCTAATGAAATATTTAACTTCCATTGTACATCCATTGACACAGCTCAGTTCCAACGCAATGAGAGGCTGAAGATATTTTCAGTCGAATAAGCAAGAAAAGTTCAAATATAAGCATGGGTTTCGCAGCATAAATCTACGACAAAGTATAGATAATGATGAAAGATTTTTTTGCATTTCACTATTCGATTAGAATTAGCAATTGTTATAATCCAATTTAAGGGCTTATCTTTAAAACAGAGTGGCTCATATCTAGACACAGACTGCTTCATACATGGACAATTATTTGTTGTCTGGGTACTTAAATATTAGCCGCTAAATTGCCGAAATGCAAATCACACCATTTTCCATCCATTTTTTTCTTCATAAAAAAAAGTTAGAATATTTGTTTTGATATTAAGGTGCAATACGTGTGACACCAATTTTGTTACGGCGATGCTAATACATAAATACCGTTTTGTGTTACAGAGCAGAAGTCACCAATTGGTGAGAAATTTTGGATGGTCCATAGAAAGCATGGAACATTATTTATGCTTTTATGAAGATTTAGTTTAAAAAAAGATGAGCAACAAAAACAAATGCCATGGATCATGGATTATACTTTACTAAAAACTTTTATTTACTATTTTTAATGAATTTCCTGAGTTTAGCTAATTTTCAGGTTTTCCATCGAAATTTAAAGCCAGCTTTGGTAACCATAATAAATTGGTGGCAAAACACTTTAGATGTCTCAGTACCCGTGCACTCGAAAGAAACATGCTTGTTCAAACTAATGTAACTTAGTAATAAAAGAAAACGATCATTTGGAATTTTTACCACATGATAATCATATATATTTACATTATTTCTCAAATTTTCAGAGAATTTGAGAAAAAATTTTAAAAATTTAAAAAAAATATATATTGAACAACTTTTCAAAAATTTGAAAAGTAGTATTTTACACCGGCAGGATTCTAAAGTACAAAATTGATCAAAATTTACAAAATTAATTTTACTTGGTATAAAAATGCTCACTTTCGAAGTAATACTAAATTTTAAAAAATTTAGAGGGAAAAAAATATTTTTTAAATACAATTATAACGAAAATTTTAAAATTTTAAGAAAAAAATTAATTAAAATTCAAATAAAAAAACTTTTATTAAATTTCCTCTTGAAAATTGGTGTATAAGTTATGAAGAGCCTTATTTTGAACACGTGTATGAAATTTCAAATTTATATCATAAATAGTTTCTGAGAAATCCTGCACGCAAGCTAAAATTTGTTGTTTTGAGAAAAATGAAGTTAAAGATAAGAAAGAGATAGGGTTTTTGTTTAAGTTTCACTAGTTATTTCTCAATAACTTGGGAAGTTTTTACAGTATCAACAAAATTCTGGTATCAAAATGCTTAGAAATGTTGAAGCTTTAACATATATTTTTGTTTCCAAAAAATTGAAAAATTTACAAGTTAAGTGTCCTTAGTCTTCAGTCTGTTGATTGTCAGTTTGTTATTGCTTTTCATGAAGTTTAGGTGCATGGAAACGTAAATATAACTATAGTGGTCTGCCATATAGTGATCAATTCTATAATAGTCTATATATTATAAAGTTATACATTAACTGATTAACGAAATGCTGAAGGTTGGCAGAGTAGGCACACCACACAATTTCTGTATCTGTACAGACAATAAAGCAACACAAAATGTCTACCCATAAGCATTGTAAAATTAACCCTTTAACCTCAAGAAGAACCATTTTAAATTTATTTTCAATCTTGGCACCTCCCCACAATGTGAATAATTTAAGATCCTTAACATAAGGACAAGAAAACTGTAATAACTTGGAGTATTATGTTAACAAATTGCAAATGAAATCTATTTAGAAAAGTTTTGTTTATGTATATCCAAATATTTTTTTTTATAAAAAAAAAGCCATACCTCAAGTACAAGAGGTTAAAAATATTAAAAATGTGTGTTTTCTCTTTTCTTTCTTTTTAAACAGAATGAGTCAAAGGCATGTGTGGCTGGGTACAGCTACCTACAACAAACTTAAATGTTAAAAAGCTATTAAAAACAAAGTAAAGTTCAACATTTTGATGAAATCCCCCTAAACAGTTCCAAACAAAGGTACTTAAGTACTATTGGATCAATGTCAACCCCTATTTTGTATGTGTTGTACACGGTGAATTGGCAACCATGTGCTTCCTTTCATATAATGTTGCGATAGTACAAAAATACCAAAATATACATAAAAAAATCTTAATTTTCCCATTTGCATTTCACAGTAACATCAAATAAAATTTTGAAATCACACAAAATAAATCCTTTGTAAGTCTAATGTTGTTGCCCCAATTTTTAGAAATTTCAACATTTATTTAGGGGAAAACTCACAGCAAAGTGCAAAAAAATATTATTATTGTGTAAAAACAGTCATGAAATGGTTTTCTCTCATTGAATGCAGATTGCGGCATTTCGGGATGTCTTAATATTTTATGTAAATGGTCGACTTAAAAAAACGTAAGTACCAAATAATAAAAAATATCTATTAATTTAGTTTAGGATCACTAATAAAAGATAAAATACTTGGAAGATTTCAACTGATACGCTAATCGTTTGTGGAGAGATTTTAAAATCCCGCCCAACACACAGATTGATAGTGTATAGAATTAAAAATAGTAATTTGTGTATGAAAATTATCCAAAGTATATATCTCGAGCTTAAAAATAAATTGAAAAATGAGAAACGCACTAACTTTAATTGACATAAAAAGAACTGAATATCTTTATTAATGCGAAATCATAATTTGAAAAAATAATTACAATCTTACGACTACCTGCTTCCCTAACACGCATTTGAGCCATCTGTCTGTGTTGTGCTCGTTTTCTGTTGCCTTTTTCAATTTGATGTATAATTACCCCTCGCACTGCTTTTGCTTGCTCAGTGATGACCTTTGTTCGAATTTCAGCAATGCAATTTTATGCATTGAAGACAATTCATCACACTTAAAAAAGTAGGTAAGAACAAAAAGTATGAAACTACGAAACAGGTCTGAATGGGCCTTTCATCTAAATTCTTTTGAAGCCCTTTTTGAGATATGAGCACCATGTTAGTGGGACTGTAGTAACATTTGTTGGGCCTCCTGTAGCTTGGTGGCCCAGGATCATTGATCCGGCTGATACAGCGGTAGCTACGTCCCTGACAAAAGCAAACCGTAATAACTTCAAGTATTATGTTAACAAATTACTAATGGAATCTGTTTAAGAAAATTATAACCTAAAGTTGTATCTTAAGAAGAAATCAAAAACAAAATAAGGGTCAATATTTTGATGATTCAAAATATATATCAGAAAATCTTACTTTTGCCATTTGTATTTCAATAGTAACATTAAATGAAAGGTACTTACGTATTATTGCAACCTATCAGCGACGTTGTATAAAACGGAGCACATGATTGCCAATTCAGCGAGTACAACACATGTGAAAATGGAATTATCATATTGGCGAGTATCTTAAGCGTTGGCAATTGTTGCGATAATACGTAAGTATCAAATAAAATTTTAAAAATTGTCTAAAACAGAGGAAAAAAACATTCATATTAAAAATCCCGTCAATTAGTTTCGCCAAATTTAAACGTCACAAGTGGGAAAAAATATTGTTTTAGAATATGCAGGGAACGGTTTCCAAACATTGAATGCATATCGCGGCCTTTGGCGACGTCTTTTGATTTTAGGTAAATGGTCGATGGGGAAAAAACGATTGTACAAAAAATAAAAATTATATAATGAATTGATTTAATTTAGGATTACTGGAGTAAGATAAAATAGGCGGAAAATTTCAATCGGAACGCTATCTTATTTTATCGTCAAAACTATAAGAAATTTTAACAACTATTTTGCAGAAAAATAAGTAGAGTGTCGAAATCAAATATAGTTTTCATCTTCGCTTTTTAAAGAGAAATAAATTTAACATAAAATTACAGAAAAAACACGATGTTAAATATAAGCAAAATCGTAAACATCCCACGATAATGCTATCCGATTGTTGCCCAAACCACAAAACAAAATTTAAGTTGTTAAAATAATTATTTTTAAAAAAAAAATTGATTTATTCGGAAATAATTCTAATTACTTATCAAAGAACAAAAAATTGATGAATATGGCAATAATTAAACATAACTATAGTAAAAATATGTAATAATCCCGAAAACACATTGAGTGTAAAATATGAATTTTAGCATTCAGTGAGAGACGTGACATTATATGACGTCATAACACCAAAAAATCACCTAAAATTTAAATTTAAAAAAATTTAGAATGGGTTTCGAAATAATAAGTACATAAAACCCGACCGGATTCAAATACAACATTATGTCAAAATTTTAGAGGAATTGGTCCAGTATTTTCGGAGATTTGCGGCTTTAAACAAACACACATTAAATTTTTTTATATAGATTTTTCATGGCACTTAAAAATTAGGTAAAGCATCTTCAAAAATGACACTTCATATTATATCCACCGTTACTTTCGCCCTCATCGTTAAAAAGGTTTCTTCTTTTCGCATTGTTCACCGACTGTCTCATCGCAACTAGGTGGCGCTCTATTCAGCTGTTATGTCAGTGTGGATAACGACATGTGACAATGAAGAGATTGCAACAGCTCTCAAAAACAGTCTAATTAATAATAACTTAAAATATGGCCTAATTTTCAACTCATACTTATTCTTAATTTTCACATAGAAGCGAAAAGCAGTTTGATGAGGAATTTAAGAAATTCACTTAAAAGGTGAAAGTGTATTGAATTACCGAACTCATTTGGACATTAAACGCAATACATTTTAAAATATCATAATATAAATGTGTCTAGTAACTTTAAAAAAGTATAATAGTTGTTATGTATAGAATTGCACTCATTCGATTGTAATCGTAAGTTCAAAAAAATGTTAACAATTTATTTAACTTTCCCAAAATACTTTATTACATCAAACGAAAACTCTATTTAACTGATATACAGAGAAATACGTTAAACGCGGATACGCTTAAAACGAAATATTGCTTAAAATGAAATGATCCAACGGTCCCGATAAAGTACTATGTTATTTCATGCATTTTTTTCTCTTAACACGAAACAAAATTCGTTTAAACGTAAAGATTTCCGTTCTGAAAATAGCAAAATATGGAACATACCAGCCGTATTGGACTCCTCTACTGTATCATCGGAAGAATTCATTGCAGTAGACGCTGACAGTATCTGTAAGGCCCCAATTATATCAAAGACATTTTGGGTTTTATTCAAAGCACAAATATATCATTGATGCATATTTTGACGACTAAAATTAAATGAATAATGGAGCTTCTGTTCCCATGTTATTCGAAATGAGGAATATCGTGGAAAGTATATTCCGTTATTTAGACGCACTTTCCGATGGTGAAAATGAATAATATGACTGATATCGAAAAATTTATTCACAATTTGATGCTAAAAAAGACAACGCAAAAAAAATCGGATTGTTTTACGAAAATTCTAACAGTGTTTTTTTTCTTTCAAAAAGCTTGAAAATTATGTATTAAATTTCATTAAGGTCTTAAGAATGTTTTTGTTCCATTGATTTTTATTAGATATAGGGATATATACAAATCTATATAAATAGAATATACTCTAATAAACTTAATTTTGTTGAAATATGGTTTATTTTTGCAATATCCTTTAACACGAAAAAATATTCCGGTTCTTTCAGTTTCGTGTTAAGCGATTTTGACTGTAATTTATTACTTTTTGAATTCTACACGTATCTTGAAGTAACTCGTACTAAATATCCAAAGCGATACACATAAGAAAATAAACGTAAGTAATTCATCTATTACAATGTGTGCATATTCTACTAGATCAGAACATCTAAGAAGTAACAACGCTAATTCTTTTCAAATTAACTTGCTTGTATATAGTATCCTATTAAATTAGGAATATTCCCTTACACACATAATTTTCTTGTATTGATTTACTTTCCTCCCTGCTTTCCTTTTTAAAGGATATTTCATATTTTAAATCCATTCTTGGAATCAATTCTCAACAATTTCGAATGTTAAATTACACCATGTTTGCGGGGAGAATTTAAGATAATATTCGCTGAATCTTCTTCATATATGCTTAATCCGTTGCACCGCCATCTGTGAAAAGAGAAATTACGCCGTTAATTAAGCCACAAGTATGAAAACCCTGATGTTGCAAAATGAAATTTGAATAATCTAATTGGTTTTTGATCATGCTTCGTTTAATTAGCCATGTTTCAACGAGAGTGGGTTGTTCACTGTAACCGAAAGTGAACAATGAATTTTGTAGACTGGCTGCCTAATCAATACTATGGTATTCGCGAAGTGTATTAGCTTTCGAATTACAGTGAGCTTAGTATCTGATTATTGACTGCTGCTTTGTGTTTCCACAGAGGTAAATAACTTTTGCCAATTGTAATTTTCAATATATCAGACTCACGGCTCTTGGGGCTTATCTGGATTTCATTAATCCAATAAATTAAAATAATGCAGCAGTATATGATTTCCACTTGGAATATAATCTAGTATACCAAAGGTGGGGAACCTTTCTACCATTAGAGACAACTAACAATAACTTGATAGTTATTGTAGATAGTTATAATAATTAGATAGTAATAAAGGAAGCCTCATAGGTTAATGTAACTATAAATGCAACTTTTATGAAATCCTAATAGTATTTGTATAACTTTAACAATTCCATACATTAAATAAATAAGCTATAGTTTAAAAAAACTAAAAAACACGTTTTTATGGCTAATCGAACCAAAAAATTAAAAAATAATTCTTAATATAAGAATAAAATTATTAACGAAAAAATTAATATCATTGGGGTAAAAGCGTGGAATGCTTTATATCAAAGGTTCTCAACGTGGGCGATAACGCCCCTTGTGGGCGTTTGAGGCTTTCAGGGGACGGTAAAAGACCCAGAGAAAATTAGGGGGCTTGGACATATTAACCAAATATAGTCTACAGAAGACAAGAAAAAAACACGCTGATTATATACTAACAAAAGTAAATTTCAATACTGTTTACCTTATGTGGTTGTATGTATTTAAATCATTTCTATATCACATGTACGAAAATTGACATATTTCGGTAGTTCGGGAAGTGAATGAAAAACTTAAAGATGACATTACATTCAGACCTACATTAAATTGAATGATATAGTGCATTTTAATTTCTGTAGTGCACGTATTATCCTTGTCTGTGAGCAGTAGGAAAAATGTTTCGTCCACTGCATTTTATTTCGTATATTATCCAAGAAACATAATTAATTATGTTAACCAGGAATTAACGTGTTATTCTTTAAAGGCTGAAACTGTCACAATTTATATTTATTTTGAAAGCATAGTTTGTTATTAATTACTTCGTATTCATCAAAACCCCTGCCTGTCTTCATCACATGTAAGCTAAAACTTTTATTCCACTCTTTTATATGAAGAAGAAATTCACACAGTAGCGTTTCAATTCCAACAATATCCTATCTATGATTAAAATATATAATATTACACATTTAAATATACGTGTGGCAATAGCTATTTAAGATTCGTAAGTAAAAAAATTAAGGCTTTAGAAAAAAATTTAATTAAAAAATGTGTTCTTAGTAATCGAATATTTAAGAAAAATTTAACTCTTGTTTTCGCCATGTACTATGTACACTCTTATTTCTCTAGAGTGGGAGGGGGTGGTATCGAGAAATATTCTCTAGAAAAGGGGGCACCATTTCAAAAAAGGTTGGGAACCTATGCTCTATATTAATTGTTATAATTTCTTACTAGTTCTATTCCGAAATGCTGTGTTAGTGTAAAAATGTAGTACGAAGAACCCCCTTTTACCTCAATGACATTAATTTTCTCGTTAACTATTTTATTCTTAAATAAAGAATTATTTTTTTAATGTTTGTTCAATTAGCCATAAAAGCGTATTTTTTAGTTTTTTTTCAAACTATAGTTTATTTTCCATATTTTAGTTCTATCTACATTAAAAGCATGTTTTTGTTTTTTGTTGTTTTTTTTTGTTTTTGTTTTTTTTTTCAAACTATAGTTTATTTTTCATATTTTAGTTCAATCTACATTAAAAGCATGTTTTTTTTGTTTGTTTTTTTAGTTTTTTTAAACTATCATTATTTATTGTTGAATTTATTCCTGAGTTTGATATTTGGAGCCGGAATTACATGGCTGATGGAATTAGTCTTTCTTTTCAATGGATATTAATTAAGGGGTCTGAAGGGTATCTATTCTCTCCGTTTACGGGGCCTCGGATCAGTCCCGTATCTTTATATTTCAAAAATTCCGTCTCTGTAGATGCAGGTCAAATCAAAGTGCTTTAAGAAGAAATATTAAGTGTAAATCGTATTATCACCTTTTAAACCTATTGCTATAATATTAATTCGTATCATCATTTCTTAACGTATTGCTTTGTAAAAATAAAAAATATTTAACAGTTAAAGCATAAATAATTTTTTCCCATGCATGAACCTTTTTTTTTATTTCCATTTTCAGAGAAACTAGACAACTGTTTATATTATGGTAAGAAATAGCTGACGCACCCAACATACCCTTGCTCAAAAGAACACATTTTGTTTGTTTTATTTCTAAACCACAAGTGTGTATTCGTTTTAGGGGTTGCACTTTAATCTTTTAGTCACTAAATCTGGAATTAGTCTCCAAATCTTGAAATGGTATGTGGAATTAGTCGCCAAATCTGGAAGTGGTATATAAAATTAGTCGCCAAATCAGGATATCGTTATTCCTTATGTCCTGATCAGAAAAATGGAACAAAATTATGAAATTATTGTATTGTTATCGGTCCTTGACAGGTGTACAAAATTTCGAATTAATCTGGGCTTTTAAAGTGGGTAAACATTGAGTTCAAAGATCCCGTTGCATGCAAGTGAAACTTATTAAAGCGTGTTAAAATATTACAATTGTTTTTAATTGAATCCTTATTTATTTATTATTTGGCATTAAAAGTTACATTATAAAATATTTTTGTATTCATATATGGATAAAAACTTATAAAGTTAATAATTAATTATTATTTTTTATAAAATATATAAATGCATAGATACCGCTGTGTTTTTTTTATATTTCAATGCTGGTATTTTTATTTATATAAGCAGACGCACACTTATATTTATATGACAGGCTCTAAACCTGCATTGAAAGAATAACAAGCATCTTCTTTAAATAATTCAAACTTTATTGCAGCATCTTCCTGTGTCGATTGAAGACATAAGCAACTAGGCTACAAGAAGCAGGTCATAAATACTACACCTTGGATTCCAAATAATTAGTTCGAGTCCTCGTAAATCACAATCAACAGTTCAACAGATATACATATGGAAAGACGTAGAATTTACTGATGGCAGGATAGTAGCGAAACTATTATACTCGAAACCATTCAATTACATTCCATGAAGAGAAAAACATAGATGAACATAGCCATCACATTTCCTTGAGAAAACATATGGTTTTCCTCAGCAATATTTTAACCGTTTCGATGACCGTTCAACCTGACCACGCGGATGCAGTTTATGGAGATGAAATTGGTAATAAATTGTACCACATACATGACGGTAAGGTATTTGTTAAACGTATTAAAACTACAAAACGGACTGTTAAAGGGGACTTGGCCGCTTTTGAACCATTTTTTTTCCTTCATGTATTTAAAAATTATATTTTAGCATTTTATATAAAGTTTTTGTTCAAGAAAATGATATCAGATGAAATTTTGCAAATACTATTCAAACAGTTTTAAAAAATTAAAATTTTTTAGGAAAATTTGCAAAATTTTTAAAAAATGTACTTTTTTTGTAATTATACATTTTGTGACGGGAATTTTTTTGTAATATTCTTAAAAATGTTTTAAACAACTTCAGTTATCGACTTTGCAATAACTTAATTAGTTTTGGACAAAAAATAAAATTTTGATATGTATGCTAAAATTCAACAGAAAAAAAAAATATCCTACATTTTAATATAAATAAATATTAAGTTCACAGATAAATTGATCCCAATTTTGTTGCATGCATTATATATAACACACAAGAAAAAATAGAAGTAATTGGTAAATAATTCTGGAAGGAGAAGCATTTTGAATGCGAAAAAACTCAAACTCAGAAAGACCATTTTAAAATTTATAATTCTAAGAAAATTATTACTATAAGCTAAATAAAAAGTCAAACATCACTTTAAAATATTAGCTACATATTTTTCTTCAAAAAAATGGGATTTTTATATTATTTCAACCCATATATTTTATAAATTATCATGTTAGTATCAATTGCATGAAAAACTCAAGAAAATGTTTAAAAAATTATTTTTGTCATAACAGAAATTTTAAAGTTTTTTGCTTTAGATAATATTGAAATATAATATTTTTATAAGAAACATGTGATGAATATGAATTGAAATTATAAATTTTTTAATACAAAATGCCTTAATTAAAAAATTTTTACGAACACATTTCAAAAGAAAAAAAATTACATTAGTGTAATACTTTAAAAATATCTTGCTTTATTTGCAATGCCTTTTCTTTTTTAGTCATCATTTCACTTTTTAAAATAGCTTTTCTTAATCAAAAAGCTTTATTTTTTAGCTTCTTTTATCTAAAACGGCAGCTTGGTCGAATTCCCTAATTTGTTTGTTTATACTTTTCAATTGAAGTTTTTTCCAACTTCTAATTTTCAGGCATACAAAAGTGATATATCAATCGAAATATAATAATGCAAATAATATAACAAAATAAAATACAAAAAAAATATGTTTAGACCATTTTTAAGGTCCATAGACACTTGAGAGGATAGGTCATTGTTTTCTGTGCAAAAGGTATGTCCATCTTAAGGTAAATCGTAACGATAAGAAAACTTTCGGCAAAATTCCCTTTTGAAAATTTATTTCGGAGTTCAGAATAAATCTAAAATTTAGTCAGGCAGAATACAGCTTAATAAAACTAAATGCTTAGTAAGAAATTATAAGGTTTTTTTTTAAATGAAAAGTGGAGAACTGTAATAAAAAGAGTACCTTTATTAGAACTCCAAATAAATCATCATGGCGTTGCAACAGAGATCCCATCATTTCGGCAGTTTGTCTAAGCCATTGCTGTAGAAATATACTGGTTGATTCTCGAGAATGTCCTGCATAGCTTCTTTTACCTTGTAACAGGTCTATTCACGTGCATATTACTTCTCCTCTTGGGAAAATTATATTGCTTTAAATATTGTTCGATCGAAATTTTTCTCCCGAAGAAGAGTAGGCAGTTTTATATAAATCACGTCGTATATTTAAGCATTAACATTTAGGTTCAAGAAGGAGAGAGAGGTTAGGAGTTAGATGACAGAAGCTTGTGTGATTAACGTAAAGTAATTGAAATCTAGTAGTCGAGAGTGACTCGTCTATTAATTAATTAATATATAAAATTGATAAATGGAGGTTCAGTATTGGAATTAGAATCAAATCGAGCAGAAGTAGATTATTTGAGATAGGAGTTACGATCATTACCTAACGTAAGTGATTCTACTTATAATTAAATATTAAATCTTTCACGCTTTGACTCTAATATTTTATATATGTGCATTTCCCTACCTGTGTGAAACTTATAAAATAAATAATTTATTATATTTGTTTTTATTATGGCCGGTGTTAATTCTAACTCCAAATCATTAACGTTTTTCAGGGGAAATCCTTTACAACCTCGTCGTCTAAAGTGAAAGTGTTTCAAATTTTCCATTTTTTTTTTAATTTTACTTTTAAAAAATAGAGGGCATTTTGCTTCATCTAAATAAAACATTTATGAGAATTCGATAAAAAGAACGCTAGAAAATTGAACTTTAAAATTGTAAACAAATGTGATGTAACTGTGATTCAGGTACACTTTCCTCAAAATCCGTATTGTATTTAATATGTATTTAAAAAAAAACAATTTTGCTATTTGAAGAATGTAATTTTTCTATAACATATGTTCAAATTTATTAAAATTCTACACTTTTTGTGCAAAAACTACGGACAATTAGAATGAATGGTTACAAAATTTAAAAAAAATTTTGAAATGTTAATTATGTCTAGTTTTGCATTTATAAATACTCGATGTTGTTTTTAAATTATAAATCAAGTGGATATAGTACAAAGTGGATCTGGAGGATTATTTTAAATTAAATACACAGCTTGTAAAATAGACATTTTGTTGTTTCTAACTGCTTATTGTTAACATTTGAATGCTCATGAAAAACTCTATATGTTTATTACTTTTGCTTTTACTTTAAAATAAATAAATATTCATATGTATGAATACAAAAAAAAATCTTTTTTGCTTTAATTTTTAAAAACAGAGTTTCATTGAAATTAGACATCAAATTAACTTTTTAAATTCATCAAATACATTTTTTGTGTATTTTTATAACAATAAAAATATGTATAAGGAATTTTGTAATATCCTGTAATGATGATGTTCAAAGTGAATTGAAAATACTAAAACTTATAGCTGAAACTATGGTATTTTAAATGGAAGAAGATGTGAATCGTTGATAACACGTGTCCATGAAGTAGAGAAAGGGTTATTATAAAGACTTCTAAAGAATCTAGAATTTTAAACTTACAATTTAAAAACTGAGAAATGATACAAAATAATCCAATTAATAATGAAATGGCTTTATATTGTATTAAAATACATTATTTTTTACAAATCATAGATGAAACTATCTTTATTTGTAATTTTCTCAAAATGCATCTTTTTGGTGATTCCGGTACACTTTCCTCAAAATCTTGTTTACCTATAGTGCTGATATTTGCATAATACAAGATTCACAAATTTTCAATAAAGTGAATGAATTCGTTTTCAAATAAACATTCACAAATTTCATAGCACAAATTCTGCATAAAATTTAAAGAAACTTAAAATCACCAAATTAAAAAAATTTTAATTTTTTTATAATTTTTTTTTATTTTAAAATTTAATTTTATTTATGTTATGGATTGCTAAGTTTACAAAAACTCCGTGAAATTTTATAGCTATATATGCCGTAGATTTTATGCAAAGTGTACCTAAAAAAACATGCTTGAAAATAAAAAAAAAATAGTTATTGATTGATTATTGCTCTTACAGATTTATTTGTAATTTAAAATGAATTTTTTTTATATTAACAAGTACATAAATTTACAGATAATTAAACGTAAAAATTTTATTTCCGTTGCTTTTAATTTAAGTATAAGTGAAAACCATTTAATGTTGGTGCAAAAAAAGTTAATTTTTTCCTACTCGCAGCCGTCCCACTTACCCTAATCTTAATGAATTTTTTTTATATATATTTAACGTAAAAGATATAAATTTCCAAAAAATTTGCAAAGAAATTGTGCAAAGTAATATTTAGAAGCAATCAGTTGATTTTTAATGTAAAGTTTCAGTAAAGCATTTTAATTCCTGTAATATTTATGTCCAAAATATTGAAAATTTAATTATCTATTCTTCTAATAAAAAAAGAATTTTAAGAATAAAAAATTGGCTATTGTGTTAAAAAAATGAAAAAAAAAAATCAAAAGCATATAATTTAAAAAAAAAATAATAAATTCAAATAGAAAATTTAAATTTTATATTTTACTACCATAGACTATTTTTCAAGCAAAAAACTTTTTTTTAAAGATAAATTAGGAAAAAAAAGGATATTCTAAGTCATTAAATTACAAATCACTTTGTGTAATTAAAATTATTTTAAACATTAAAATACCATTAAAATCCATGCATCTTTCTGACAAAAGTACCAACAAATTTTTTTCCTTATATATAAAAAAAAAGTTTTTCGTGATGACGTAATAAATTTATAAAAAAGAAGTAAATCCTATTCAATATTTTGGTTATAAATTAAAATGAGGAGATAAAGACTTGGAATTTATTTTTTCCTGCTTACAATATATTGAACAAAAAAATAGAACTACATAATATGTGTAAGTTACAGTTTTACAATTTGAGCAACATTGTGTATGAGCAGTTGTATAATTTGAACAATTGGGGTTGCCCCAGCAGGGGTTTTACCCCATGTCCACCTAATGGGGGTTGGCCCCCCATTAGGTGGACATGGGGTAACACTCCTAGTTATAATAGATAAACATTTTAATATAATGAAAATGAGAAAGAGAGAAATGTGTATAAAATGTAGTTTCTGTATCTATTTAAAGGTTCATAAATATTATGAAGTATTAAGTCAAAAAATTTAATTAACTATACAAATTTGAAGCAAAGGGATTATTTAATAACTGATGTGACAAGAACATTTCATGAATTACTTTTAATAATTAAAATGCTATTTATGAGATTAATATGCTATGCACATTGATTAGTATGTTAAGAGATTCTTTTTTAAAAAATTGGTTTTTTTTACAAATATTTGCTTAAAATGTATCCCACTTTTCAATGTTTTAAGGAGTTCATCAATAATTTTAACAAAACATTATATGAGCTTAAACACATAAACATATTACTGTTTTAATTCATTCACAATTAATCTCGCATCGCATCTTCCCCTAAATTATTATTAGCTTATTTTTATTAAACTTAAAATTGTCTTTAATCTACAAACGAAAACAAAATGACATTCTCATAAAAATAGTAATAAATGTTTTCTAATGTGTCTTATTTACCTCATGTTTTGCATTATTAATATATCAAAAGCAGTCAAAGTACTAAAACGGATATGCATTTGTATAAAATGTGTTTGATACTGTCAAAATATGTATTAAAACCAATAAATTGAAAATTTTCAATTAGAAGTATTGCACTAGCATTGCATGTAATTAATCAGACAGTTTTAATAATTTAAAAAAGAACTCTTTATTTTACAAAGATTTTTTTCTTCATCCACAATTAAAATATTATAGAATGCTTGACATAATTACTTTAAATTTCAGAATCAGAAGAAGCATTGTATTTCCACTGTATTTAATTAAACAAAAAACACTATTAAAACAAACATTAGATTTTTTTTTTATTATTTTGAAAACAAAACTATTTTACAATATTTACATTTTCATTCCCAGTTAAGTTATTCTTGAATGCATACAATAAATATTTACAAAGATATTTTAATTAATATTTAATTTTTTTGTAATTATATATTTTAGAGATAAATTGTAACCCCCTTCCCTCCCACCGACACAATTTTTAATAACAGTTGTTCCTCCCATTTAAATGCAAAAAATAATATTCCTATACTCGTATATCAAACAAATTAGCTATTGAGCGTGTTAATACATTCAAATACATTTTCAAATGAATTTGTGTGTTTTGATACAGTAATTTTCGTAGAAATTTAAAATAGCTTTCCAGCAATAAGGAAACTTGATCTTAGTAACTTCTGGAGAATTTATTTATTTTATTTTCATATATTTTTAGGAAATTTACAACTCCTTTAAATATGATGAATCTAGTTATTTATCCTCATATATATATATATATATATATATGCATATATATATAACTAGATTCATGATATTTAAAGGAGCTATAAATTGATATACGAGTATGTATACACTCATGTCCATAAATTAAGGATAATTCAGAATCACACAGAAATTGAACTCAAAAATAAAAATTTCACCTGTAGAATTATCACACACATCTTGAAGAAGAATATGCAAATTACAACAAACCACCAGATGGCGCGGATAAAACGTCACAATGACGAGAGTGTAAGAGAGGGGTATATAAGGAATGGTGGCAAAGAAGTAAAATTGTTCACAAGCGCTTTAAAAGCTTTTCAGTGCAATAACCGCATAGTTATGGCACAAAGGAAGCATTTGGATGATTGTTTACGTGGTAGAATTATCGGACGACTGGAATGTGGACGTACCCAGCTGGAAGTATTCGAGGAACTTGGAATCGCCCAGAGTGTCATCTCCAGGCTTTAACAACTATTCCAAGATGATGGTAATGTGAGTAGATGTTACAGCACAGTTCGCCCCCGAGTTACAACGCCGAATGAGGACCGGTATTTGGCAGTTACTGCCGAAAGAAACAGACGGAGCACAGCATCAGACCTATCTCTTCAGCTACCGGTACGACAGTTTCAAGGGAGACCGTGTACAGACGCTTAGGGCACAATGGTCTATATGCTCGCAGGCCTGTCAGATGTGTTCCCCTTACCGCAACTCACTGTCGCTTGCGATTAACCTGGAGTAGAGAATATGCATTGTGGACACCGTAACAGTGGTCTTGTGTGATGTTTTCTGACGAGTCCAGGTTTAGTTTGTAGTCTTATCCTCGCCGGACTTTCATATGGAGAGCGCCAGGTACCCGTTACCACCAAGAGAACACCATTAAACGACACCGTTACGGTGGTGCAGGATGGCTTGTTCGGGGAGAAATTATTCTTTGTTCCAGAACTGACCTGCATGTTCAGAGTGTAACGATGACAGGCCAAATCTATCGGGATGTCATTCTGGAACAACATGTACGTTTGTTTCGGTTCGCCATGGGTGCTGAATTTCTGTTTATGGATAACAACACCCGTCCTCACCGTGCAAACATTGTAGACGAATGCCTTCAATCGGAGGATATCACCCGTATGGATTGGCCAGCATACTCACCGGACTTGAATAAAATAGAGCATGTGTGGGATATGCTTGGCCGACGAATTGCAGCCCGTCAACCCCCTCCTACCTGTCTACTGGAACTTCGGAGGGCATCGCTTGATGAGTGGTGTAATATTCCCCAAGATCAGATTGATAATTTGATACTCAGCATGCGTAGGCGTTGTAAGGCCTGTATTGCATCGTTCGGGAGACATACTTCGTATTAAGCATCATACTTATACTGTTTTTTGTAAATAGGTTATTTTTTGAAATTTGCTCCAGGGAGTAAAAATCGCAATTTTTATTAATTATGTCAAACATATGGCATCTTTTTTTGCTCTTTACCTTTTGTTTAATAAATAGACTTTACATATATATATATATATATATACTAGCCGTTACCCACACGCTTCGCTGGGTATTCCATGATGTTTTATCAATTTATACTATTTATGTATATATATAAATTATTGATATATAAGTCCTAGCATTAATAATTAGATTATATTGAAAAATATACGTATACCCGTAACTGTCGCCTCTTGATAAAAAAAAAAGGCAGAACCCCATCTAATTTGTATTTTCTAAAAATCTCTAAACATGAAGTATAGAATGATGTTTGCAATCAAGTGGATTCCCGGAAAGCCAATTTCCGGTGGATCTCTACTCCGTAAATTGAACATGCAAGTCAAATTTCAAGTCTAAATCTAACAGAAAAAAATTAAAGTTTTATTTTTAATATCCCCTTAATCCCGTTGAGAGCCGTTTTCCAAAACAACCAGTCTTAACGGATTTCTATTCAACAAAAGAAAAATGCAAACCAAATTTCATTATTATTGTCCTTATAGTTCGAAAAAAAGAATTTGCTTTGTCAATACGTCCCAGTAATCCCCTGCCCCCTCAGGAGTTGATTTCCGTAAAATACATTCTTAGTGGATCCCTATTCAACCAAAGAGACATGCTTAACAAATTTCAAGTAAATGAGTCTAACAATTAAAAACAGGAATTTTTTCCTATAACTCCTCTTGACTCCTCGCAACCTTCCTTGGGGGTCAATTTTCGTTTTACTCTTTGTTAAGGAAACTCTATTTCATGAAAGGAACATGCCTACCAATTTTCAAGCAAGAAGATCTAATAATTTAAAAAATGGAAATATTTATCGATTACGTCTCTTAATCTCCCGAAATTAAACTTGGTATTTGATATTCACGAAACCCATTTTGTAGCGGTTCTCTACTTTACAAAAGGAATCTGCTTATCAAATTTCAAGACTCTGTAAGTCTAATAATTTAAAAATGGGTATAGTTATCCATACCACCACTTGAGCCCCCGCAACACCATTTGGGGGTCTGTTTTCACAAAACGCATTTTTTAGGGGAACTGCACTCTATGAAAGGAATCTTCTTACCAAATTTGAAGACTGTGCATTCCATAAATTAAAAATGCATATAAATTATCAATAACGCCCCTTGAGCCTCCGCAACACCACCTGGGGGCGATTTTCCCAAAACACATTATATAGGGGATCTTTAATCCAAGAAAGGCTTCTGATTATCATATTTCAAGACTGTACATCCTGTAGTTCAAAAATGTAAATAATTATCAATAACGCCCCTTAACCCCTCAACACCACTTGGGAGTCGAATTTCACGAAACCCATTTTGTAGTGTATCTCTATCCTATGAGAGGAATCTGCTTACCAAATTTCAAGACTGTGCGTCTAATAGTTTAAAAATAGAAATAATTATTTATATCTGCCCTTAACCCCCCGCAACACCCCTTGGGGGTCAATTTTCCCAAAATCCATTTTGTAGGGGATATTTACTCCATGAAAGAAACATTCCTACCAATTTTCAAGCAGGTAGGTCAAGCAGTTTGAAAACGAAAATATTTAATTATTACGCCCCTTAATTCCCCGCAACGCCACTTAGAGGTGTGTTTTCACGAAACCCGTCTTATAGTTGATCTCTACTTTATGAAAGAAGTATATTTATCAAATATAAAGACTTTGCGTCAAATAGTTTAAAAATGGAAATAATTATCTATAACTCCCCTTAAGTCCCGCAACGCCACTTAGGGGCAATTTTCACAAAACCCATTTAGTAGTGGATCTCTACCCTATGAGAGGAATCTGCTTACTAAGTTTCAAGACTGTACGTCTAATAGCTTAAAAATTGGAATTTATAACGCCCTTAACCCCCCCCCCCCGTAACACCCCTTGGGGTCAATTTTCCAAAAGTCCATTTTGAAGCGGATATTTACTCCAAGAAAGAAACTTGCCTACCAATTTTCAAGCAGGTAGGTGAAGTAGTTTAAAAACGGATATATTTATGTATTACGCCCCTTAATCCCCCGCAACGCCACTTAGAGGTGTGTTTTCACAAAACCTGTTTTGTAACTGACCATTATTCTACGAGAGGAATCTATTTATCAAATTTAAAGACAGTGCGTCAAATAGTTTAAAAATGGAAATAATCATCTATAACGCCCCCTAAGCCCCGCAACGCCACTTGGGGGTCCCAAACTCATTTTGTAGTGGATCTCTACTCTATGAAAGGAATCTGTTTTCCCAATTTCAAGATTGTACATCGAGTAGTTTAATCCTGGAAACAATTATTTAAAACGCCACTTAACACCCCGTGACGCCCCTTGCATTTCGAATTTTGGAAAATCCGTTCTTAGCGGATGTCTACTCTATGAAAGGAGCATGTCTACCAAATTTGAAGTCTGTAGCTTGAATAGTTCCAGAGATATCGTGATTAGTCTGTCAGTCGCTTTCTCCTTTATATATATAGATATACTGTCTTGTATGCGATAAAATATATTTTTTCACTGAATTAATTATATTTTTCAAAGATCTTAACCCCATTAAATAATGCTTATCTTACAAAATATAAGGATTATATCCTGATTTTCTTTTTATTGCAAAATTTAAAATAAGAACAGGAATATACTGAAAAGACTTCGTTATACAATAATTCGTGTATATATATATATATATTACTTTGATAAATGTTTTATTTACTTTCAAATCCTTTTCAGAAAAAAACATGGATACAGAACTGCACATTTAATCTTATAAGTTACTATCTTCATAATTATGTAGGGATAAACTTTAATGGATTTGAAACGAAACGCTTTGCTTGATCATAAGAACCACCATGTAAAATTCCCAGACACATTAAAAAGAAAAATGAAAATATTCTAAAGTATTTGTCTTAAACACAGCCTTGTTTAAAATAAATGGGGAACATCTTGTTTTTTGAGATTCTTAGTCTGTAAGATGTCAACTTGAAATATGTCTTGTTTTCCGCTTTCAAACCTGGGCACTTTCCATCTTCATCAGACTCAACAAAAAAGAACAATGTCCTGCTTTTTTAAGAATTTCGCTCGTTCCTTACAATCATGAGAGAACACGCATTAAAAAAGTACAATGTAATATAAATGTTATTTTGTGTTTAATGGCTTCATAGATTTATTTTTTTCGGAAATATATATTTCTATTCAATGTTTAAATGTTTTTTGAAGATTAAAACTAAAAGAAATTTATTTATGTGACTCGTATCCAATGTATCATAAGTTTTCAAACAGGATAAGCAGTCTTCTTTTATCGTTAATACTTGTATACATTTCAATCAGTGTTTTTAGTATTTATAAAAAATATTATTCTCAGAAGATATATAGCATTATTATGAAAATACTCCGATTAGATCATGCAATTTTTGGATAAAGAAGAGACCACTGTATGCAGAAATATGAAATTTTGATTTAGAAATTCAGTGTGTTTTTACACTTAACCTGTGATGCAAATTATCCAGTTGTCAGTAATAATTAAAGTTTCTAGTAAAAAAAAAAAAAGGATTTACGCATCATTTTTTTAAGGATATTATATCCAATTTAGGATAAATATTCCAACAATAGTTTATAAACTATGCTTTTGGAATTTTAACACGTACTTATGCAGAAGTAATGTGTTTACAACAAAATAAAATTTAATTTTGTATTACAATTTTTGGAGTTTTTTTTATGTTTAATTTTCATGGTCTAAAATGAAATATATTACCAAAAAAATAAAAATGTTTTTAAGAAATACATGTCATTCGTTTTAGAAAACAGAGAGAAATGATAAATATATTTTTTTAAAATCAAGATATTCTTATTTCTTAGTATATATCAATATACCACAAACAATTCTTAGAACCTTGGTGGACCACTTATAAACGTTATCAAGATATTTTTACTGCCCATGCTTTCAAAAAATACACATGATTGCATATTCTCAAATCTACAGCTGTGTAAAATATATTAGACAAACTAACCTTACACCTTACAATAGGAATATTTGAGCACACACACATCTCATATTGTCAGTGATAGAGAGCTTTTGAAAAAGTATTTAATTTTTAACATAAACAGGTAGGTTATGTTTAACAATTTAAAAATACTTTTAAAAAAAAGAATATTTATAAATGATACAAGTTTCTAACACTATTATGCGAATATGTTTTGATGCAGCGCTACAATTACTTCATTAATTTAACATATTATGACTTACGCAGGTTCGATTAATTCAACTAATGTCTGCATCATGATAGTGGTTAGTACTTTAAAACTCAATTAAAAAACAATGAGATTAAATGAATAATTCGGATTTAATTAAATCAAATTCGTTTATTACTTTTAAAACATTTCTAGGTTAAAATAATAAAACTATTAAAATTTTAAGAATAAGAATACTACAACATTTCACTTATCTGAAACGGAGGCATGGAGCTGGGTGGTACTTGGAAGGCCTAAATTTAACTCTCTTCATCTGAAATCATGGTAATCTGTCTTCTGCTAATCTGTAAATCTCTAAATCTACCGAGAATTGTCCCGGTTCCTCCTTTTTAAGTGGGGGCAAATTACCCCCTTTTTCATCCGCACGCCCTTTGGTCCCGCCTAGCCATTGGTCAGGAACCAAGCGCAAAGTTACAAATTTCACGACGACTCTTCCAAATTATGAGTCCATTCAACTTTGCTGACCGGCCGTTGGGACCCCCCCCCCCCCAACTAAGGAATGCGACAACATCCTGTCAACAAAAAACAAGGGGAATACACAAATTACGTGTGTCTTAGGGACCATCTTCAAACCCGATCAGCACCTAAGCCTTCCAGCCTCCAAGCCACCCATCAGTTTTCACATGCATACATAAAATTTTCTAGAAAAAGCATTAGTAGCCTTTCCTGATAGATCAAAATACGTTGGCGTTAGTGTAATTGTGTGGGAAATGCTTTCTTTGGAATTCATAAGAACTGTCGGTACTTTGGTAGGTACTTTCAACTTAATAAGTTATGCATTAATTGTATTTTATCATATAATTAAATAGATGTGAAATGTGTAATTTAGAAAGGAATATATTTTTGCAATATAATACCTCATTGGTTAAATCTATGATTTTCTGAAATTAATTGGAGGAGGAAGATAAAAGATTTTTTTAAATATTCCGCTTTCTCCACATTTTAAAAGGCATAAAACTGAAAATAAATGCTTGACATTCATTTACAAGTTACAAGGATCACACTTGAGCTTGCAAGTCAGATATGCTTTCAACTTACTTTCACAACACTCCAACAGGAGACCGTGCGATTTCGCGACGAAGGACGCAAACGCGTGCGTACCGCCAGGGCCGGGGGTTTCTATCGCGAGTGTCACTCACAGGCCGAAGGGTTTTGTGTAGTTAGGCCTAAATCCATAAAAATACCGAAATATAAACGCGTTTTTCAATATTATTCGGTTATTATGCGAATGGCATATGCTTCAAATACTTGTATTAATATACTTTATTTACTTCAGTCACTTTTTGTACAAGTTCAGCACAAGTTTTTAAACATTTTATTGTAAGCATTTGTAAAAGTCGACCTTTTAAAAAAGTACGAAAAAAAAGACAAATTTTGTCTACAGATCTAATTATCCATAAAAAACAAGACTGAAAACCCAAATCAAATGCTTTAGCGAAAATAAATTTCTCATCTTCACTATAAACATTAACCACATGTTCATTTCAAGAGCAGACGTAAAGCACTCAATTCGGAAACATTCCTTTCTCTTTATGTTTATAAAAAAAAACCGTGTAAGTGAGTAATATTTCTCTCATTTCGAGTAGAAGGAGAGATCTCCATGTATCTCAAATTTTATGGACATAGAATGCCATCTATTGCCAAAAAACTAAACTTAAAAAACGTTCCAGATCCCTGGCGCACTGGTGAGTCGCTAGGCCTGTGAGGAAGAAATACGCTGGCGCAGGGACGCGACACTCATCTCCTGGCGGTGTTTCGTGCCAGCGCACGGGTGTGACGCTATTCCCGAAGGGACTAGAGTCTAACATACTTAACGTGCAACAATCCCTGGACACATAGATCTTCCGTGGCACTAGGACACAACACCGTCTAGGACTTCATGACAAGAGCCAATCGACTACCTTGGTCATGTTTGTATTCCATCGATCACTATGATCGCAGTGCAGATACTTAGCCATACATACAGCAAAATGAATCCTGTTAAAATAATCTCATGTGTCAGAAGCTATTATATATTATGTAACGTGTGGTTGTGTACAGTTTGATTCATAATTACTGTGATCAAATTTAAAGACATATAATTTTTTATGGTAAATTTTAATCGCTAGAATTATTTAAAAAAATGAATCGTTTAATTTACCAATCTAACTATCTTTATAAATGTAGTAGGTTATAGTTCCAAAATTAGGTACTCAAACCAGAAACGAAATTATAAAGATTTTGGAAGGATGGTTGCTCATACTCTGTTGTAAACAAGCATTTAAAAATCAAGGAAGACATTTCCTAATGGATTACTATCTGAAAATCGAACGGAAACAAAATTTGGCTGGCAATCAAAATCTCTAGGGGAAAAAGTAGACGAAAGGAAGTCCTTGGTGAAGTAGAAAAATAGAAGCTAAAAAGATTTATCGCTGTGGATAATCCTCTGCGTCAAATAACTTTAGCAAAGAAAGTACAAGTAACGAAATCGACAATTTGTCGTCAGATAAAGAAAACTGGCTTTAAAAAATGAATAAACCAGTATGTCATCAAATGTCTGCAAACACTGCACAAAAACGAGAGAAAAAAAACCACGTTTTTACTATCTGTACTTAATGCTACGCGAAGGTAGACACAAAAAAATGGATAACTTCTGAAGAAGTACGGTTTCATATGTCATATGCAACTGGAAAAACGACGATAAAATATATTTATCATGAAAAGCGTCGCAAAGTTACGGTATGGATGGAAATGTCCTCTCAAGACTTAACAATACTAATTCGCTTGCAACTAAAGGCTACAACTGATGCTGAACACTATCAAAATTAAGTTTTGAAGCATATGATCAACCCCTCAGGGGCCTCACCTTCTTTAGGTGAGTACGGGTGTCACAATCCCGAGGTGCCCTAGTGATCGTTTCCTTTTCCCACGGGGTTTACTGTCTTCGGTAAACATGGGCTTCACGAACCCGGGGTACCCTAGTGATCCTTCTCTATTTTCGACCCTCTTTCTTGTCATTCAATTCATTCTTTCTTTCTCTTCCCGTCTAGACCACAGATATTAAAACAAATGTTTGGCGCAGTATAGCCGAAATCGGCTCTTGAGCCAATAAACCCCAAAATCACTCACTCACTCACGCATATGATCAAAGATAGTAAGCATCTTTACTCTCAAGGAAACTTAGTTTTTCACAAAGATTCTGCCCCCAAGTCATTTTGCAAAATCAAGTATAAAATGGCTGAAAGATAAAAATGAATTTCCTTTCCTGAGAAATGGCCTCCTGTGTTCTTAGCGATTATTTTTATGGGGATACTTAAAAAAACAATTGAATAGACGTAAAGTAAGAAGAATGCTTCAAAAAGCAATCAAAGAAGAAGCTTGAAAAATACCATCAAAATTGGTCGAAAAAATTTTCTCGGCTTAGCTTAAACATTTAAATAAAAAAATAAACCGCATTGAAAAGTTCATGTAAATAACGTAATTCAATAAAAATTCATGATGGTCGTAAATTTGTCACATTATTTTTGACTCAATCTGTAATTTTTGATATTAGGAAGTGGAGATAGAGAATGCGATTTGACTTTGTACATTCAGAACCACACACATACATTAATATATACGTATTCACTTCTAGACCAGCAAACTTGCAGGATGTGTAAGGGGTACAGAGATGTACTGGAATCACATAGGGATGCTAGGTCGCAAATGCCGTAGTTTCGATCTATGGTGTAAAGCGGTGGAAAACAACAGAGATAACAACATATTCAGGGGTCGAAAACATTTTATTGAAAGGTTGTACTAAAACAGAAGATCAAAATTCAACCAGCTGACAGTAAAGCTACGACGAAATTTTCACTTTCTAGAATATTCCTGGCATGTCCTCGTATCCAAGTAGACGCATGGTTAGCCAAAAATGGATCAGCGATTACATTTGCGGCAGTGAAAAAATGGCTTTTATCACTAGTACTGATGGATGACTGTACGACAAACATGCCTGAATGAAGCCATCTTGGACCATGTGAACAAAACACATGGCACTAGTACAAAGGATGTATCATGCCGTCTACATGTCAGTCAACCAATTGTTTGGAGAGTTTAACTTTTGGTGGATGCAATTTTTAATTCTGTTTTAAAATTTTCTGCATGGATTTACCTGTTAAGTACTTTCTAATGATCGTTTTATGCACCCTTTCATTTGCTATTTTTTTTTGTACCTCAATGTGTCACTTTACCCCCATATATTCCTTACAAAAAATGTTTGTTTTAGGGAGCTTTACCACCCCTCAATGTTTGTCCTATGATTTTAGAACAGCGCTTCTCAAACTGTGGGGCACGCCCCCTAGGGGGGGCGTGAGGACTCTACGAGGGGGACGCGAGCATACTGAAAAGTCGAAAACAAAATATTATTTGAAAAAAAATTATTAATTTATTGAAAGTAAACAAAATGCATTTTGACATAATGAACAATAAAATTAACATTTACACTGATAGAATACACTTATAAGTGGACCAGTACAGCACAATGTATTTTATAATTAATTTAACAATACTAAGTTAAGAACAAGTTTAATAATTACCAGTAACCCCATGGGCTCTTGTCATGTATAAAATTATACACAAAAAGTAAAACTTATCTTGATAATTTGTACGGTTTATAGATAATCCCTTAACTGCTGATTAAAAGTTACGTGATTCGCTCCCCAATGTCTCCTTTTAGCACGTTGGAGCGTGTATGTGATGTATGGGGGAGGGGGAAGAAAATTGAATAAATAAGAGATCCTCTGATATGTACAAGGTCAAGGTACGAATGTCAAGGTCCTTTTATTGCATTCCAAGACCTTCGGAATGATTTTATGGATAGCAGTTCAAAAAAAAGGTTGTACTTCGGAAAGACGTATATACACGTCCGGGGAATTAAACGCCCTGGTTGAGCCAGACATATATATATGACGGTGGCAATTAAGAGATTAAATTCGTATTGAAGCTTCAGCGTCAAAGTGTAGTACTATTGAATTCCTGCGTTATTTGTATGGAAGGGGGGCGCGATGAAAATTATATTTGAATATTGGGTTGCAAACACTGAAAGTTTGAGAAGCACTGTTTAGAATCACCATGTATAAATATATATAATACAGATAGATAGTTTGTTCGATTTATAAATATACTGCTAAAAAATTCTGTATAAAAATGCAGAGTTAAAATTAAACTGTTTTTTAAACAGGTTAAAAAGATTTTTTTTTAATGTCACACATTTCAGCAATATTTTTTTTAAAAATTGCTTTTCCATCGCAATCGAGCATTATGATCAGTATTTAGTGTTCTGTATCTGCATTAATAGCTTCCTATTTTAAGTTAATTATCTTTTTAAAAAATTCTAGCGCTTAGACGTTTGTTATAAATGCCTGGAAAAAATGTTAAATATCTGTTACAGTCTCTCACATTTTCTCGATTTCATAAACATACGCACTTCCGTGTAGATATTTGAAAACACATAACGCATGCAAAATTGTATTTAAAAAAATCTGCATTAATTTACTTTGTGAAGTTTTAACCATTAAATATTTTTTTTTATTATGAAACACAAATGGCTGGAAGTCGTAACTTAGAATAAGTACGTATAAAGAGGTGAGAAAAGTAACGATCTATATTTACATTTAAAACGTTTCAGAGTCATAAAATTCAAGTTTTTTTTATTGCAGAATAAATATATTTTTTGGAATGGTTTGCTTCAAGAATTATTATCTGTTGTAATTTTTTCAGGGGAAAAATGTTTAAAACGAGCATTTTGATATTAAAATACTAAAAGAAGAATTCTATATGGGAAACAAACAGGACAAACAGGAAATGTGCTTAATTGACAGTGAATACTTCATTCATTTCCCATTGGTATTCATTCATTTAAGTAATAAAATGAAAAATTAGAAGCATGTTGGTTTATTAGCGAATTATAACAGACGTTTGGTTTTTATTTATAGAAACTGTAAGATGGCTTCTTTTTTTTAATTACTCCGACGAAGAAAGAGTAGATTTTCTTCTAAAACAGAAGTGAATCAATTTTTAAGAAATGTATTGGATATCTTTAAATTTTTAGCAAAGAAATCATTTTCAATTTTATAAAAATATCATTGATACAATTGAAGTTTTCGTAATTATTTTTCTTTATTTCATTTATGTAGGAAAGGAGTGCAAGTTTTCTTTTACTTCTTTTGATTTTTATTGTAAGAGATGGCACCACTAATCGAAACCACGTGAGTTTTAGCTGCGCGATACGATGAGGTCATGTATTTATAAAGGGGGCAGAAAAGAAAAACTGAGAGTTGCACCAAAGCTTGAACGAAGGCAGGTCAGAGGAAATCGCTCTCTCCGTTGTTTTGAGAAAGAGTACGTGTTTTCGGAATTAGTATGGTGCTATCTCGAATTATTTAAAACCCCTTGTAAATAGTAAATGTTTTAGTTGTGTTATTAATAAATTAGGTTATTTTAACTATGCGTGCTTATTTTAACATTAAAATCAAACCTTCCCCTAGACGCCGTCCCACATTTATAGTAAATTGTAATTTATGATACAATTGCTTAAGTGTTTTCGATGCAGGAAACGGTCACATCAATTAATAAATTGCTTCTTTCGGAGTAAATTAAAATTTAATCTACAAATATTGTGTACGCAGAGTAGATTTTTTTCCTATCAGGATACAACCAGTTAACAAACAAATCCACAAAGCAACCGATTCATAGTTCGTGCAAACCACAGAGCACGCATATTTAAATTTTGTATTCAAAAAATTGCATGATCTTTGGATGAATAATAAACACACAATTTTGTTTCATTGTATATCTTTGTTGGGAAAAATCGTATATCAACTTTTAGAGTAATTAGCCATTTGACCACAATAAAACTTTAGAACAGAATCTCTCTTTAGCTAATGCAACAGATGCATTTTTGTGGCACTAAACCGGCGTTTCTCAAACTGTGGGGCCCACCCTCCTAGAGGGGCGGGATAACTCTAAAACGAGGGCACTAGCATATTGAAAAGTAGAAAACAAAACATTATTTGAAAAAATTATTAATTTACTAAAAGTAAACAAACACAATAAATCTGACACAATAAAATATCAAATACACGTTTGCTATCATATAATACACTTATAAATGTATCAGTATTGCACAATATATTTTATAATTAATTTAACAATACCAAGTTAAGAACAAGTTTTAAAATTACCAGTCATTATCTGCTTGTCATATATAAAATTATACACTTGATAATTTGTACGGTTTATAATTAATCCCTTAACAGCTGATTAAAATTTAGGTGAATCGCTCCCAAAACCAACCGTTATCTATGTAGGGGTGTGTATGTGATGTATTGAGTGGGATGTGAAAAGGGATAAATAAGTAAACCCTTCTCTGAAATAAGTAAATCTTTCGGAAACACTGTCAAGAGCCTTTTACTGCATTCCAAAGCCTTCGGAATAATTTTATGGATAGTAGTGTACAGAAGAAATCGTACTTCGGAAAGACGTATTTATACGTCCGGAGCAATTAACGCTTTGGCTGAGCGGGACGTTTATATACACTAGTGGTACTTAAGAGGTTAATGTCATATTGTAGTTTTAGCGTCAACGTATAGTATTATTGAATTCAATACATTGTTATTGCATGGAGGGGGGGGGCGATAAAAATATTGAGTCGCAAATAATTGAAAGTTTGAGAAGCGCTGCTGTGGAACACCGACACGACAACATTTAGAGTAGGGCACTATAAACTTCCTCTAAGTTAAGAGTTAAATCACAGCTTGAATATAGTTCTAAAATTTCAAGAATAAATGATTTAAAGCAAAAGTCACATTTTTAAATTTTTTAGTACTGCACAAACGCCAGCTAAATGTATTCTACCGGTTGGTTGGTAGCAGGGGCGTAGCATACACCGTATCAGTGATACGTAGCCCCAAAAATGTGTAACATTCTGACACTTTGAAGTGAGTGTCTTTTATTTCTTTTCAAAAAAAGACCCGCAAGAAATTTTGATACTGGGCCCACTCCAGACTAGCTATGCCAGTGGTTGGTAGATAAGGTTGAGCGTTAGGAAATCGATAGTTTTTCACCAAAACCCATGTAATACTGACACTTCCAAAAGACTTTCAGTACGCGATTTTTGCAAATAAATCGTCGTTTAGCTTTAGCTGCCAATGAACAATGGCATACACAAGAAGGAGGTTCGGGACTCAGCTCCCCCTATGGAATAACAGAATTTTCATGTTTACCATAGAGATTACTTCTCTGTGTTTTTTAGACTGTACCTACCCATAAGAGAGGTATGTGTATGACACTGCTCATAAATGCTTGCAACTAAAGTACAATCACAATTCTTATAGTTTATCTTCTTCATAAAGCTGTTGAATTGATCCAAAAAAATCCTCGTAATACATCAGTATGGATTTTACTAGGGAGAAAATACTGGAATTATCCATTGATGCAATACTTTGACATTTCAAATAATGTTTATGCTGTACAAGTAATAGCACAGTCGGATCTCGATTTAACGAATTCATAGGGACCGAACATATTGTTCGTTATATGAGGGTTCAAATAAAATACAAATTTTTTGCACTTACCTTTTGGAAATTCTATAATAAGCAACCCCTGCACACAAAAATATCCATAGTTAAACATTACACACTCTTTAATCAGCAGCTAAATATACTGTTAGGGAATTATCACGCATGCGTTAATTGGACCATTTTTAAATACTGACTAATAGATGTTTGAAAAATATATTTTTGATTCTCGACTCTTCTCTATGCAAGGAAGAAAATAATGCATCAGTTACCTTTGGCTGCATAAAAGAGAGGACGTTTTCACCTTTACCAAGCAAAATAAAACATTAGAAAATGTAACAGTTTTAACAGGAGTTTTCTACATTCTGGTTATTCATTGGCTCTGACATATCAACAATTTCAGTTGAATACATAGGCAGTCTGTCAACAAGTGTATTAAAATCATTGAATTCTTGAAATATACCCTGCATTGTGGAGTGGGATGAGATAAGAAAGGGATTTTCTATTCAACTCAAGACTCACACGATAGGTTACACGTATGACTCGTCTGCACCTCTAAAGTCTAATAATAGTCTTCACACTTTTCCGTTTAGGCCGCGGTAGCCAAGTGGTCTAGGTATCGGATCATGGCTAGCGTGTCATGAGTTCGATCCCAGTACCACTGAAGACCCGCCATGTAGGAGAGCGATGCACGTTAAATCTGTCGAGAACTCAAACGTCCTCCCGTTGGTGTGGTAGTTAGGAGAGGGGGTGTCGTCCGCGTCACTTGACCATGCTTCGAAATTACGCGGACCGTCGCCAAAAGCCCTCGTGTAGCTGAACAGTGCGACGTTAATATTCACACACTTTTCTATTGAATTTTTATACTAAGAAATTTTTTTTTCTCTAGCTGATTTTTCTTTTGGAGCACCTAGCCCGTCAGGGCTCTTATCTCCTGTCATGAGGTGAAAGATAGCTTGATTTTGATTAACTTGCCCATTTTTGTTTAAGGTGTTGATAAATTTAAAAGTACATTACCGTTAAGCAAAAATAATTAATTAATGAGTACATGAGAAATTAATTGAATGCTTTTAAACGTACGAAAAGGGAAAGGCTCTTAACGAAGAAAGTCTCTTATAAACTTAGCATTCTGATCAAGTTTTTCATGACTTTCCCTCGGCCAATGAGAGCCTCTTCGAACAGAATTTTTTTTTTTCTGTTCCGGGCAACAAAAATATGTCATTTGAAAAAAAAAATATTTTTTCGAATACGAACTTATAAAATAATATTTTTTTTTCTTCAGTTGCTGAAATAATTCGTTAATTCGGGGGTTTTGCCTTCTTTATCGGGAAAGAGAAAAATTCGTTACATTGGGGATCCGACTGTATTTCTTTATATATAGTAAAGATTCTAGTAGTGCAAATTTTTTCCACCAAGTCTAACCATAACAAAATTTTGCAAAAGAAATAATAAACATATACTAATTTTGATATGGAATGCAAATGGATTAAGAAACAGAATTAACTCTAAATCTTTACTAACCCTTATTACATATGGATTTTCTTTTGATGGATTACAGCAAACATTAGAATTCCAGGAAGTTCTTTGTTTTGTCTTTTTGATTAAAGCGAAGGATGCAAGTGAACAAAAAAATGTAAATGCTCAAAATACAATTCAATGTTTAAAAATGTGTGAATAGTACTAAGTCCTTCACTTTTCCCTGAACACAATTCTTTATAATTATTTACTAAAAAAATACTCAATTTCTTGTATCTGGAAAATTAAACAAGCAACTGATATGTAAAAGAAAGGATTTTCAAATCGTTTGGTTACACAAAGAGAAGTAAATTCATTAAAAAAAAATTCCAAAAATAAGCCATTAAGATTTTATTCACAGCAAAAATTTATACAGCATTCTTTACAAAAAAAATGATTTAAACAAAAACATACATTTTTAATACATAAATGCAATCTTAAAAATAATTGAAAATGAAAGGAAAAAAAAAACAAGTTAAAAATCACAAGTTTAATTAAAATTTATTAGGCTGGGGAATAAGTTCGTAAAGTTTTTATATTTTCTTTTATTTCACAACGATTTTTTTGCAGTTGGACAAAGTGTATTCGATATACTCTTACAACTCTCACTCGATACAACTCTTTCTACTCCACAAAACTGTATTAATCGTCTTTTTGAGTAATTTAATTTTTTATTACTTTTGAGCAGTGCCGGTTCATCTATTGGGCGCTTGAGGTGGGCACTCAGAAGGCCGGATAAGCGGACTTAACCAGACATTTTGGTTATAAATTTCTATCCGTCAGTGCCAAGGGGGCCCCGTCAATCTTCTGCGCCTAGGGCCCAAAATGAGCTCAAATCGGCACTGCTTTTGAGGCTTAGAAATAAAATATCCAGGAGGTAAAAAGCAACATTTTCGACATCTGCTCTTCGCTTTTCATCGAGGCGAAAAACTGCTGAAGCAATCCGGGACATTTGCAGTGTATATGGAGAGGTGTCACAGGCAAGTCTACAACACGGAAATGGTTTGCAAAGCTCAAAAATGACGAATTTGACGTTGACGACACGCCCAGCAGCTGAAGACCTGAAAAAAAATTCCACGAAGAGTTTCTCAAAACAATTTTGAAGGAGGACGGTCACCAAACAAGTCGTGAATTGGCCGAAAAAATTAACTGCGATCCTAAAATAACTCTCAATCATCTTCATTCAATGGGATTTGCCAAAAAATTCGGAGCCTCACGAGCTTAGCGAAAACTAACTTCTATTGCTTCTCAACATCTAGCCCGCTGTCGAGCAACACGTGGTCATTAGCAACACTTTTTGTAACGAATCATCACGAAGATGAGAAAAGGTGCCAATACATAAATATGAAACAAAGAAAGGAGTAGGTGGCTCCGGGAGATACACCAAAACCGGCAGTCAAGCCTTACCTCCACCCAGATAGTTTTTTAATACAATGCTAGCGCCATCTGTTATGTAATATGGAAACTAAAATAATTGAATATTCCTATACTATTTTTGTATTGCTGTATTAGTCGAATGATTTTTGCTTTTTGTTCTTATTGTATTTTATTTACATTTTGGAAAATTTTAACCTTTCATTTCTTGTTATTTTTTGCTTTATTTTATCAATTGTTTTATTATCTTTCTTATTTTAATTAGTTAATTTGTTTTTTTAATTTTCTGTAATCAACTTTTTATACTTATTGTTTTCTTAAATGGAGACTGAAATGAATGTACATAACATAGACAATGCTCATTTTGCATAAAACAAAAACTTATATAATGCCCGTAATTTTTTTAATATGTTATTTCCAATGTATTTCTACCAAAAATACTATTTTAATTCAACATGACTGAAAATATATATTTTTTTAAATTCGACATATAATTTTGCAAAATATTGATAGCATTTGTTACAACAAGATAACTCTCAGCTTAATCATTTAACTATTGGCATAAATATGCAATTAAAATATGATAACCTGGTGATTATATTTGATTTCAATATATTGTAATGTGTGTGTTGAGAAAAATAGCTTAAATGTTGTATTAATATAATATTAATACACATGTACATTATATGGTATTGAGAAAGTTATTCTTAAAAGGTACTTTTAAAAAACTACTTGATAAGTTGACATATTACTTAATTCTTTTGAAAAAGAATAGAATTTAAATCTAGTTGAATTAATTTACATGTTATATAAAAATTTAGGTTATTTTTCTAATATTTTATGCTTTAATTTTTCTTCATGCAAGGCAAAAGTGTAGATATTTTGATGAAATTTACAAAATCCAATATATTTGGCTTTTTCAGTCATATTTATTTTTTATACAATAAATTATTTTTCATAAACTAAATTAATTGCAGATTAAACTGAGGTTTGATAAATAATCATGAGATATATTCACAAAAATAAATAATATTTTGGACAACAGATGGCGCTTGCATTGCATTAAAGAAAACTGTCCGAGTGCATATAGCGCTGTCTCGATCCACTCCTAAAGGCAGACCATGATCTGCGTTTGATGGGACTGGGACAGTATGATGCACTGGAAAATACTCAAAAGGAATGCCACGGTCACCAAGCTCTAAATAGCCCAGCTACACTGCGTGGAAGTGGTTATTTGACTGAAAAGACCCCATCGACAAGGCCAAATCATACTCCTTTACGACAATGCCAGGCCCCGTGATGCACAAGTCGTCAAAACCGCACTCCAAAAGCTCGAATGGAAGCGCCTTGCACATCCACTGTATTCTCCGAACCTTGCAACGACGGATTACCATCTTTTCTGCTCCCTGTCGAACAATAGGAGGGGTGTTATCTTTGACAATGAAGAGGACCTTAAAAGCTGGATAAACATATTCTTTTATACCAGACTGGGCGACTTTTGACGAACGTCATCGACAAATTGGTCTAGAGGAGGGAGGAATCCGTAAACAGCAACAGCAAATACAAAAATGATTAATTTACTGTCATAACTATTGCTTTTTGTTTAAATGTCTTTGATAAACCCACTGCGAACTAAGTCCTGAACCTAATATATAAATATCTTATATAATTACAAATTCTTACAATGATAATATTAAAAACATATTACTAAATACCAAAATTAATAGTGTCCATTAATTTAGGTTTTTTTTAAAGTTAAAACATTAAAAAACAAATATTTAATCTAAACTATTCAATCCACCATTTTTCCATGAAGGTGGATAATATTTTTCCAACCAGCAGTGTTTTTATAAATATAATAATGTGAATATATGCATAGATTTTCAGTACACAAACAATTCAACTCAATATTCATACATTAGTACTAAATCTTGAGACATAAAACAAATAATGTCTTGAGATTCAATGGATATTATATTTCTTTGTCCACACCCTTCTATACATTGCAGACAGGACATTTATCTTGCAATACCTTATTTCGGATACTCTCTTAAAAACTGCATTAAATACAAATATGTGTTCATACGCAACTTTTACATGGAGAATAGACTGTAGGAAGAAAGCTTAAACATCAAGTACTAGGGATAGGAAATGTATAGAAATAAACAGTACTTATGAAACTAAGAAACATTTTGAGCAGCATATTTTAATCAAAAATAAATAAAATCTTCATATCTTGTGTGTGTGTGACTACCTCTTTTAAATAAATACTCTAATATGTGTTACTAGAAAATTTCTCGATATTAATTCTATAAGTATGATGGTCATTGGAACTGTGACACGTACATAGAATTTATAATAAATGAAAAAGAATATACTAATAAGCATAAAAAAACAGTAGGACATTCTATTTAAAGACGAGGCCAGTTTGTAGCATTAGTGCCATTTTTCCTTTCAGCATGTGCGTGAATACCTAACTTTTTATTTAAATATAGTCAATTATCTCTTTTTTTCAACAAAAAAAAAATAATAATTAAAAGGATAAAAAATTTTAATTTAAAACTTTTAATCTCAAATTCTAAATTAAAATTTTACATCTAATCAGGTTCAATTATCTTCAAGACCTTTTTTTTACATGAAATATTCAAAGAACATTCTATTATCAAATGTTGATACTTGATGTTCTCTATAATTTTTTGTAAGTTATACAAAAATCTATATTTCATGTACCATATATTTCGGTGTATACACTGAGAACTTTCTTGAGAAGCTAAAGTATGGGGGTCAGCTCACATGTGGATCAGCTAATTCCAAAAAAAAAATGATTTTTTTTCTTATATATCCCATTACACATGCACAAGCAATTTATAATGTAAACTTTTTGGGTGTTTTGAATGCAATCTTTATTAAAAAGTCATAAATCCTTCAAAGTCAGTGCCATAATCCGAGTTTCCAGAGTTCATAAAACTTACATTCATTTATTGAGATGTCTACATGCACAAGATCATTTTGCGGCGAGTTTTTCCACGATGACATGAAATATAGGCTCACTTGAAGTTTGAAATTAGCCATATATGAATTTTGTCATCGTTAATTTTTGGTGGGGGGGGGGGGGATTGTAGAAAATAACAGAAGCAAAGTATAAAAGATAACAAATTAATGGGAAAGTGCCAGCTTCAGATGGAATGTGTCACAAATAAAATTATCATTAGTGTGTGCATTTTACATACACACTTTACTGCAGTTTGATTAAAGTATATTCCTTCTGATCAACTCGCTGTTTGAAAATTATGGGATTCGCCTCCAATTCAATTTATATACAAATTTTAAATTTTTGATGAATTTTAGAAGAAAACATACATTTTCAGGTTATACGTGGATGGCTTATATTTGAAAATTTATGGTATATATATTTTTATCATGTGTTTTAAAATAAATTTGTCTAAGAATAATATTCTGAAAGAACTGTGAACAAGTTTTATATATTGAACTCTAAATTTATTACAGTTCAATCGGTAGTCAACTTATAAAAAATCCACAATAAATTTGTAATGGCTTTGTAACTCTTTACAGAAATAAATTTTCCAAAACAACGAAACACTTTTACATACATCTGAAATGACAGGAAGAGTTACATGTATTTATAGGACATGATACTGACACTATATAGCATTTTTAATCTAATATCAAATACAATAAAGTATCAAATGCATTCCTCTTAAATAATTTAATATATTAAAAAATATAAAAGGATATATTTTTAAAAAGCGTATTTATTTCCTTTAGCTTTGCAGAATCACCTTGTTGAATTACAATTGACAAGGGAATCTTCCAAGAATTATTTCAACTCATATGGTACATGTACACGTCATATACTTCAATATCAGTTAATTTAAGGCTTTTTTTAAAACCAAAGATTGAAATTGATTTTCTAGATTTTTCATTCTTTAAATACAAAAACAATTCAATAGTGCGGAAAATAAAAGTGATATTTCTTGGAACACAGTCATATAAGTCCAAATACCACATTTTTGTAAGCAGTTCTCATACTGCACTCAGTAACATACAGAGATGACAAATATGATACAATAAAGCAGTGGTCTTCAAACTTTTTTGGTTCACAGAACCCTTAAAACTATAAGATGTTTTGAGAGAACCCCCCCCCCCTTAAAAGAATAATTTAATTAATACATAAAGTAGATCAACATGTTATAGATACTTTATGGAAAGACAAAGTTAAAAATACCCTATTTTTTATTAAAACCTTTTAACATAATATTAATGTAACTTACTTGCATATTAATAATATTAATTTTGGTTATGCCCTCTTGGTTTCAAAACAATTCTATGTCTCTTTTAAACTCTAACTTTTTTTCACAATTTTTCTTCTTTTTCTGACAACAAATTCAGCAAAATTTTGTCTTGAGAAAAAACTAAAGCAGAGCTTCAACTTATGATTTAACAATAACAAATTCTGCAAGTTACACTTATCTCTAGTAAGCACTATAACATGCATCAGTCTCTCTCTCTGAAACTGTACAAACAAAAAAAGAACAAGAAACTAGGAATGAAAGGTAAGTATAGAATATGGATTTTTTGATGATGCATTGATTAACAAAGTCAGTAAGAACAGCTTAACATTTGCAAAAGTACATTATTTCAGAAAAGCTGAATTAAAAATGGATTCAAGGTACACACAAATAATAAACAATAAATTAAATTACATCAAAAGCTGTAACCAAACATTTGATTTGATTTAAAGTATCTTCCTGCTTTAGAAGATACAATAAAATCGTTAAGACGTGGATTTTGTTCAAGTAAAATGTTCTCCACATAGTTCCTAAAAAATAAATTGTCACATTCATTTAAAAATAAAGATCTTAAATTTGGAAACTTTATAGCTTTGATGCAGCCATCATTAGTTATTAATCGGTTATTGCTTATATCCAGTTTTCTGAGATTTTTTAGGTTAGATAATGGAGTAGGTGTTAAAAAATTAGAATTGTCTTCAAATTCTCCAGTTATTCCAGGATCAGATATTCTCCTGCATGAATCAAGTTTCAAACTTTCCAAATTTATTAGATTTCTACAAATCATATTAAGGGTTTCATTTGAAACACTAGTGTGACTAATGTTTAAATGACGAAGATTTAGGTTGTGCTTCAGTAATTCACACAAACTGTGATCTGTTATTCGAGATGACCTTAAATTCAGTTCCTTCAATTTAAATGCTTTAAGTTTTAACACAGCCTGTTGATAGCTCAATTCTGAAATTGCTGCACTGTTCTCAAGATCTAGTACTTCAATATGTTCTAATTGGAATATTTCAACAATAGATTCACCAATTACACGGTTATATTTGATGAACAATTTTTCAAGATTTGGCAAACACTTACAAACAGCACTAATAGTATCATCAGTGACATCCAGTAATGAAGTCAATTGAAGAGATGTCAAAGAAAATTGATTTTCACAAAACCTTTTTATGAAACTTGATGGTAAGTCAAGAGGAAATAATACATTTTTTAGCTTTAAACCAATTATATTAGAAATGGTAACCAGAATTTCTGGTGGCAAGCGTAACATGGAAAGATCTAACTGTTTTATTGTATTATGTTTTTCTATAAATTTTTTTATACCTGCAAGAGACAAAACTGACTTTGATGGGTTAGTTTCTATTGTTTCTCCATTTGTATAAATTTTTTTATAATCTGCCTCATTATATATTACAGAGATATTTAAAGAAAACATCTCTAATTTAAACAAAGTTTTATTGAGTTGAGATACTGCATAATCAGTCAGAGATACTGCATAATTAGTCAGAGATAATGCATAATCAGAAGATTCATGTATCTTTAAGGTAGTAACATTTGGAACAATAGCAAACAAAGTAATGACATCAGAATTTTCTATATTCAAGTACTTCAAATTATCACATTTTAGGAATCTTTCTCGATACTTTGATTTCCTTTTGTGACTGGATACTTTACAGTTAATAAATTCTAATCCGACAAACTGTTTGCTGAATTGTTTTAAGAAACCTACAACAGAATCACAAATTGTGATGTTCATAAATTCAAACCACTCAAATTGCCGGGTCATGCCAGAACAAAATGATGAATCATGAATGTCACGATATGGATTTGAAAATTTAACTTTGACATCATGGAGGAGCTTGTGGCAGTTAATAAAATGTAACCATCTCTTGCATACTAGTGAGGCAGTTAATCTGTTACGGATATTTAGATATTTGAATATATTTATCAGAACCTGGAAGAGTAAAAGGAATGCATTAATAAAAGTTTTTATTAGGATACCAACTGCATGTTAAACAATAAAAACAGGTAAAGAAAATTTGAGACTTAAAAAGGAAAAAAAAAAAAATAATAAATAAAGACTCAGATTTTTTTTAAAGAAGTTTATATATTTCAATTCCTTTATGTAATGAATAGCATCGATGAATTAGCATTGCTTTAATATCTGGTATTTTATGCGGATTTATATTACAGTTTTCCTATATTTGTTTGCAATATTTACTTATATAAAATGTTGTTATACTCTAAAAATATGCAACTGCAATTTCTCTTCATACTTAAGTTCCATAAAAAGTAAATTGATAGAATAACATTTAATATATGTTTTCAGAAAATAATACATTAAAAAACTATAATGTCAGTGGTATAGAAGAAATCTTTCGAAATTCAGGAATGTATTTCAAAATTGGCTGTTGGAAAGCCCATTGAATATAACATCCAGGAACCAAAATTTTATATTTTTCACAAGTAAGCTTTCGTGATTCAATTCATAGTAATACATTTTCGTGTATTTCCTTAACCATTAAAATTACATGTTTTAAAATAAAATGTACAAAGGATACATTACAGTAGCAAGTTGGTTATAAAAGACAATTAATTAAATCATGAGTTTGTAGAATGACTTATTCTTACTTTACAAAATATTTAGTCTCTTTCTGATAAACAAGTAATGTAAAAAAAAAAAAAATTTAAGTCAATTTCTACTTAGGTTTTAAAAAAAAAAATTATTTTAGTTAGTTAAATTTAATTACTGAATTAATATTTGAAAAAACAGTTTTTTCATCAAATGTCATCCACTACAAATGAAAAATAAGTAGACAATTTTTTTACAAAAATTAGTATTTGAAGCCAAGAAAAAATTTGTCAGAAAAACCTATTGGCGCCATTGTTGCAGCTAGTTCTAACTTCATCAAAAATAACACAGATAAATTGAAAATTAAAATTTAATTAATGAATTAAGATTTCAAAAAAAACTATATTTACATCAAGTGTCATCCACTATAAGTTTTAAAAATGTATTTGAACTTGAATGGATGAATAAAAACTATTATTTATGATTGAAAATTTAAACAAGGTATATATATATAGGGAGAGAGTGAAATAATAGTAGGAATTGAAAAAATCTTTATAAAGCTAAAATTATAATTTTAAGAATATTTTTTTCAAAAAAAAGTATCAATACAGGCAAGAATATTTAATGATTTTATTGATTTATTAAAAACCATCTTTTGATATTCATGCCATAATTAAGTATCTGATGGTAGTTTTTTGCTAAATAATATGTATATATCCTTTTAAAAATTTCTACTCAATTCCTTCTAATCATGTTTTAACTGTAATTGATAGCACATTCTATATGTTTAAAATTTCAAATTATTTTAACACTTATTTTTTGGGAAAATTAAAAAAAATTAAGTCCATAAGTTTACAAATATAGCACTTGTTTTGTTTTTCCAGTGAACTAGAAGTAACTTTTTAAGAATCAGAAGTACATTTTCGTATAACTCTATAATATTAATAAAATGATATATACAAAATCTATTTTAATATAATTTACAGTTTTTAATAATAATTCATTGAGTTACAAGGTTAAACAGCAGCCAAGCTACTTTAATGAATGCTTAAACTTGAGACATTCCTTGATGGTTCCTTACAAAAATAATCTATTTGCATTACTTCACTTAGACTATTTATTTATATTTAACCAACACACAGTCAATGCAATATCTTCTAGTTTAAATGTGAAATAGCATGGAAATACGATTAAGAAGAATTTATAGTTGTTACTTTGGCTTCATATGTGTAAGGACCTTATATAGCTATGTAGAAACAAACACTTCTCGGTCTCATATAAAGATAAAACGGATATGTCATATGCAAAACATATATGCATACATATCTATGCTAAAGTGGCAAAAAATAGAAAATATCAAGAGCAGAAATAGATCTCTAGCACATTTTTTAAAAAATCAACTTTATTTAATTTTATCACAATTTGACTAGTAGCTTTAAGTTTTTTTCAGTTTCCATTCACCATAGCAATGAATTTCTTTTGATACACTTTTATTTCATTCATCGCAAATAATGTCTGAACTATCTTTTACAATTCTGTGATACAATTAACAGCTCACTCAAATAAAAAAAACATTTACATATCATCTACATTTAGCATGTCAAAGTCATACTTGAATTTGATTAGTACAGTGGAACAAAGTACACATGTACCACAATTAAAAACCTTGTTTTTCTGTAGTATATAGATATTGATGTATGTGTGTATGTATACAGTGGACCACAAAAGTGTTCGTACACCTGCAATTTCCTATCAAATTTCATGTTTTCGATTAATAAAAATTAATGTACAGGAATTGTAATTTTTTTTAACGATATCTTCAACTTGTTCTTAATGGAATAACGTAATCCATTTTTGAAACATAGTATAACTATTATGTTGAAAAATTAAGAATAAAAAAATTACTAAGAAATTATGACACTAAAGTCTTTTTACACTTAAAAAAAATCTCAACATAGCTTTAAGTATTGTATTTGTTTCTTAATTTTTTACTTAGTAGGATATCTTTTATCGTTCACAACAACTTTTTAACATCTTGGTATAAATTGAATCAGTTTTTTGTAATTTCAGCATCAATATTCTTCTACTCGTCTGTAATCATTTTTACTTCACATTTTGTTCTTATATATCTCATGTTTTCTTTTTTTTTTTAAATTATCACCAAATATGTTCTGATCTTAAATCAGGTGATTTAGGATGTGTTTTCAGAATTTGAGGACAGTTATGGGCACACCAGCGGTATACCTTGAGAGTAGTGCATTTGACATCATTAACATGTTAAAAATGAAGTAGTCTCCAATACCCAAATTTTGGGTGGATAACTTTGAATTGATCTTAAAAATATTTAAATAGAGCTCATAATTCACAATATCATCAAAAAATACCAAATTACTTAATGATGAAGCCGATTTACACCCGAATGCAACAACATCTTTCACGTCCTTGCTTCACTGCTCCAAATAGATTCTTGGGATTAAGTTTCAGAAAATTGATTAGGATGACAGAAAATTTAACATTTTTGGCTCCTACCAGTGTACAATAGTTTGTAAATGAAAAAATGAGGAACTTAATCCAATGAATTTATGTGGAACAAGAACGCTTCCACCCCATGCTTCAGCATGGAGGTAAAGGTGTTCTGGCGTGGGGGTGTAAATCAGCTTCAAGATGACATAATTTGGCATTTTTTGATAATAATGTGATCATGAGCTCTATTTAAATATTTTAAAGAGCAATTTTATATTATCTGCTCAAAACTTGATACTAGAGACGACTATTTTTTAACACGGTAATGACGTGAAGGCACTGCTCTCAATGTACACCACTGATATCCATATAAATATCCCCAAATTCTGAAAACACATCCTAAATCATCTGCTTTTTGGTAGAACATATTTGGCAATAATTTGATTTTAAAAATAGAAAACAGGACACATGAAAATATGTGAAGTATAAACAATGATTACAGAAAAATAAGAAGTATATAGAGGTAGAAACTACAAAAAACTAAATAAATCTATATTAACATTTTTTTAAATATTGTTGTGAGCGATAAAAGATATTGTACTCAGTAAAAAATTAAGAAACATATACAATATTTAAGGCTGTGTTGAGATTTGTTTAAAAAGTACAATGACTTTTGTGTGTGTGGCATAATTTTTTAATAGTTTTTTGATTTTTAATTTTTTCAAAATAATAGTTATGTTTTAAAAACTGATTACATTGTTCCATTAAGAACACATTGAAGATATCATTTAAAAATTACAATTCTTATATATTAATTTTAATTAGTCGAAAACATGAAATTTTATAAGAAATTGCAGAACACTTTTGTGGTGAACTGTATATTCATACAATATTGAATATAACTTGTTTTTTTTTACCTAAGAATCAATGATTATTTCAAAATTAAGATACATAATTTATCTAGAAACTTTTTCTTAAGCATAGTTATGTGTTGTATTATGTGTATCCAACCATCTACTTTTAGCATCTGTTACTTTACACATTTAAAAAAAAAGAGGATAGAATTGATTTTTAAAGATATAAGCATTTGAATTAGTAATGATTTTTTTGGTAGGCTACTTATAGGGGTTACAAAGCCAAACATGTATAAAACACAAAATTTTGATTTGTTCAGGCTGCTAATATTATAAATCGATGTGTTTTTAAAATATTTTGTCAAAATAATGCCAATTTGAATGGTCTTTTCAGAACTTGTGTCTAAAACCATCAAGCATGATCTTGCCAACTTATATTTGAAATGAACACAAAATGAATTCCTGAGTATATTTATACACAATAATCCTGTTTATTAGTTGTCTTTTCTTTCTGCATTTTCTTACAAAGAAATGAAAACATAAGACCTCTCTAATGAAAACATAAGACCTCTCTAAGAAAAACATACAGGAATATTTCCTGTACCAGGATCACAACAAAAAGTGTTAAAAGGACACAATATGTCTCTTTATTTAATTATTCTTTTTTTTAAATTATTCAAGATGCTGCTTGAATAATTCCAGCTACTTCAGTTATGTAATGTATTTTCTTCATTCAAAATTTATGTTAAAACAATGAATTGATGAAAAATATACAGTGTTCATAAATCGTACCATCGACCAATTTCTTCCTTATCAAAAGATGTCGCCAATAGTGGAAAACCCTTCCTATGTATGTTTCAAAACTAGAATAATAATAATAGCATTTGATTTCTTTTGGAATGGCAACATCCTTTTTTCGGCAAAATTGATTGATGGTTTAATACAAAGTATCAAACTTAGGCAAAAATTCCGTAAAATATGTCAATTAATAGGTTGAAAAGCTAATACATAAGTATTTCATTTTCTTTCAATTATACATTTGGATAAATTTTCTACCATTTTGCTACAAAGATAAATATTGAAAATCTGCCAATGAATATAGGTGCAATAAATTTATTTCAACAGAAGGAAATTTACAGTGACTGCTTTTTTTCAAACATGGAATACAGATAAAAATAAGCAAAAAATGATACATTGCTATGGGTTGTTGATGTATTGCAGGCTTATGTGTGATGGATTGAGATTCTCTGGATCTACGTTTCAATTTACAGGCCTTATTTACTGTACAGCTGACAACATTATTTCTGCATCATGGTTTCAATGGTAGATGAATTTTATTCCAAAAATAAACGAATTGATAATTCTGCAATGTTTGAGTTGGTGACAAAATGGAAAAGCTATCATGAACCAATAGTGATGAGTAATCAATAAGTATGCATTTTCAACATTGAACAATTTTAATTTTTCATTTATAACACAGGTTTCATGTTGCATGCTAGTCATATAAATGGGATTAACAATTGAAAAATACCTAGTCATTTAAAAACAAACCTACTTAAGGAACAGATTTACAGTACGGTCACCCTTGGCGGGATTTTTTTAAATTGGTGATAAATCTTTTTATATGGCAACCCCCATCCGACCCGACAAGTAATTACAGTAACCCTATTGGACAACAGAATGTTGCCGCCATTATTTAAATTTTCGTTCAACCACGTTGTACTTGTGTTTTTTTTAGTCTTCAGCTACCCCGTTCTTTTCGTTAAATTTTTGTGATGTCTGTTGTCTTAGGTAAGTGCGAGAATGTTTTGTGAGAATGATGTTATGTGGTATGATGAGAATGTTAATTTAAGATATTTGTATGGATTAGAAAAGGGAAGGAAACGTTTGAATTTTGTATGAAAGCGGGTTTCATTGCGGATAGATATGAGTGTTGTAAATGTGGTAAGGATATGAAATTGGTTGAAAGGCACGATATAAGTGGAGGTGTAAATCTAAGGTGAAAGGGCAAATGCATGACGTCAAAAGGAGTGCGAGAAAGGTTTTTTTCCCTTTTAATTGAGTCGAATGAGATTTTAGTTTAGGTTTATTTGTGGGCGAGTCAGAGTAATTTTGATTTTAATATGAAAGAAAGTAAATGTTCCAAGACTGTGTGATTATCGTTTTCAGTGATTTGGCCGCCATTTTTTTTGCGCAGGCAACATTTTCACTACGCTGTTTTCTTTCAATCTTGTTCGTAGAAGTTGCTATTTTGGCGAGATTTTGAAAAAGTCGCCAAGGGTGACTGTACAGTACATGTTTACCCTACTTACAATTATTGCAAGAAAAATTTTAAAATTATTCTACCAGTACATTTTATATAATTTTAATAAAAGAGAATGTATTTTATATTATAATTCTAGCAAAATATTTATTTAACTTTGAGCACTGAAATCCTTTTTTCCAAACACTTAAAAAATAAAATTTATAAATAATTTTTAATTTAAAATGCTTCATATGTATGTCTTTCCAAAACAGATGAAAATTCGATTGGATTGTCGAAACGGCCACTTATCTGCCAAATCTGGTAACCTTTTTAATAATTGTATCAGTCAGGGAGAGATCGGATTGTGTTGTGGTAGGATTGCTACTCCAAAACACAACACGCGCCAAATTAACGATTTTTCAAAATTTGGCGACGAGTGCCCGATTCGACAATTTCAACGAAAATCTAAACGAAATACAAATACACTAAAATAGCTTCCAATAGATCAATATACTATATAATGAGAAATTTAAATAACTTATGACGAAATATTACAAGGTTATGAATTTCTTGAAAAAAATTAAATAATCAAGCTAGTGAAAACTAAAAGAAAGATTTGGTCTACCACAAACTTTTTCCCGGGTGTAAATGAAAAAAATCGCTTTTTTATAT
>BMAO01011273.1:0-19733 GCA_019973975.1 Trichonephila clavata
AAAAACGAATACACAGAGTCGACTCTCGATAATTCGAAGATGAAGGGACCAATAAAAAACTTCGGGATTATAAAGTGTTCGAATTATCAAGAGGGTAGGAAAAAACTCCCAAAATACACGAAGAGAAATTTTTTTCTAACACATTTAAATTTGAATCTATGTAATAAAGCAACAATTGCACATATGTATAAAATTATTTTAAAGTATTTTTAAAAGGTACATATTATGCAGAATAAATATTATGCAGAAGTTAAAAGTTCTGTATTAAAAGAATACATTTATGTATTAAAAACAACTATTAAAAGAATATATACTGTACATAATAAATTTCTTTTGACGAAAAAATCTGTTATCTTCTTTTTGTTTTATGGCATTCAATCTAACTTTATCAACAGATTTTTCTAGGAGAAATTAAGTTTGAAAAATATCCGCATCAACATAATTTTCAAGGAAAAAGTTGCGTAGTTTGTTTAGTAACACTTAAGCTTCTGTCAGAGTTATCGGAGTCAACTCCGATGGTCATCAAAGGGACTACGTTACAGGGAGACAAGCAGAAAGAATACAACACAAAATATGCAAAGTCCAACCTGTTTGCTGCAGGACTCACATGTAGTGTTTGAATTGAATAAGATCACTTCGAATTATCCCGTGTTGTATTCCGGTCAACCACAGGTTTTACTTCGAAGTATTAAGTGTACCAAAACGTATCGTTTTAATTCGAAATATCAAGAGTTTTTCTAGGGACTGAGCATGTACTTCGAATTAGCTAGAGGTTCGTATTATCAAAAGTTTGAATTATCGAGAGCCGACTGTATATATTTTAATGCATATTTATTTAAGACGTAATATTGTTTTTGCTAAAACATTAATTACTTCAGAAAAATTAATTTTTTAAGACTTTTTTTTATCGATTCTTATTACAGCAAGTGCATGTTAGTGTTCTGCGCACATGCTTGATCGAAGTTAATTCTTTATTAATTAAATTTGCTGGAAGAGCGCTCAGCACTTGCTACAGTAACTAACAACTAATGCGGCGCTGACTAATTTTACTTTAAGTTTCTGCTTAATTTAACTAACATCCTATAACTACCCAGGTTCGCTTATTCATCTTAGTCCGCATTAACATAGTGGCTAGTGCTTAAACTTAATCAATTTCAAAGACAACGCAAAACTGATGAAATAACTCGGATTAAAATTAAAATAAATTCGTTTATTACATTTAAAATACATTACGAAATTAGAACTTAGATCAAACACTATTAAAATATAAGAATAAGAGAACTATGAACAAACATTAAAATTTCACTTATCTGAAAGGAGGCAAGTGATGGGAGGCATGGCATTGTCGCCGGACAAGGCGACCTAAAATTTCCTAAAAAAAAGAAATGCTCTCTATGTGATTGAGGAATCTAGTCTGCCGAAAATTGTCACTCGGTGCCCTTTTAAGGGAGGGCAAATCCCACCATTTGTGCCTACGCGCACTCTTTGTCCAAGCGCGCCATTGGTGAGTCACCAAGCGCAATGTTACAAAAGTTGCAATTTTAATTAAATTTATGAGTCCGTTCACCCTGCGTACTCGTTGACAAACCCGGGACACACGGTGCCGGTCCCTCAGCTAAGGAATTCCGACCACATCCTGTAAACAAGGGGATATACAAATTACTGATTATTTGGGGACCCACTCCATTGCTGGTCGGCCTCTCATCACAACCTAAAGAAAAAGTTTTAACACATTATAATTACACTAGGCAACAAAAATTGTTTCGGGCTCAAATATAGTTCATTATGAAGTATTTTGGTCTACTAAACATGAAAGTCATCATAAAAACTTCAGATTAGCTCTTGTTTTCAAGAATCAGAACTCGCTATTCATAAATAACTGTATTTTTACTCATCTTTACTTACTGTGTATAATCTTTTTGATGTTAATTTGAGCGGGTAGATGGAAGCTCTTTCCTCAGGAACGATTTTTATATCAACGAAAGGCGTGTAACCGCGCCACGTTTCTTTAGGTGTATTTTGAGTCTAACCTAGAGCACCAGTACAACAAAGAACAGGTAATATTACACGATTCAAGTGATATTCGCAGTTTTTCGACTTACAACTCAAGGTAAATCAATTCAACTATATTTAGGTCTCAAAGATAAGTGTGGTATAAGGATTTTTAGACAGCAAAAAGGATGAGAACTATCAACAGTTGGTGAAAGAACTCCTACAAAATTTTCATGACCCAGGATGCAATATGTCTCTAAAAATCCATTTTTTTACATTCCCATCTTAATTTTTCCCTAAAAACTGTGGAACCGTAAGCGATGTGAACACGGTGAAAGGTTTCATCAAGCTATCACAGCAATGGAACGTATATGTCAAGGTCGACGGGATGAATTAATGCTCGCAACCTACCGCTGGACAGGTATAAGGGATACTCGGGCTTCGATATACAAGAGGCAATTCAAAAGGAAATGTTCACAGGAAATAAACTAAAATATACTACTGATATCTGATTATGAACACGGTTTCTAGAAACATGACTTATTGTACTGTATGTATTCATTAATAATGTTTTGCTCCTCAAATTTATCAATAAATTGATGGATGGGCTGTGTGTGTGGTATATCTTAAAAACAAGAGCTAATAAATAAATTTCATTTACCTATTCATTTTTTTCAACCCAAAATTAGTAAGAAGAGGCTAATTAAAATTATTACAATTACATTATTACAAGAATGGAGACGAATCTAAGTTGGCATCGAAAACCTGTAATTAATTTTATTTTATTTTATTTATGAACTAATATTTGAAAAAACTGTATTAACGTCAAGTGCCATCCACTGAAAATTTTTAAAAAATTATTTTAACTCGATTGGATGAATGTGAAACGAACCTAATTCCCTTCTACCCTGTGACCCAGCCAAAGGTGTAAAAGGAAGTAAAGGATCATTCGGCATTATAAATTCCAATTATTTTATTTATCACTTTACAAATTAATTTAACACTATAAATAGGATAATCCAGACAAACAACAGAGAGCAGAGACGAGAATCGAGTTTGGGGAGAATACATAAAATAATTACTTTATGATAAAGGTTCTTCCCTAATATTACTTTACACAGTAGACGTATACTTAATGTCCACTTAACGACTTTAATACTTTAAATATCAACGTAATAGGAAGATGACAGTACCTGAACTTAAGAAGTCTTCTAATCAATATAATTTATCAATGACAACTCCTTTCTTTCATCTTTCACAAGGCCTTTTCAACCACTTACGCTAATCTTTACCTTGTAACTATCTTGTCACCTCTGGTTAACTAAACTTCTAACTTTTCTGTTAGCTATTCTCTTCACTTCTAATTCACTAACTTCTAATTCACTCTCGTTTCCTTCTTTAGGAGAAGATTGGTGAATTTCGCTGGCCCAAAGAATACCCAAGAGGATTATTAATAGAATGTCGCGTGAAGATCCATCTCAAATACAAACTATTTTATTAAAGATTGAAAATTTGAACAAGATAATTACATAAATATATAGAGAGAGTGAGCTAATAGTAGGAGTTGAAAAATATATACCATATAATCCGGTGAATAACGCGCACTTTTAACACAAACAAGTAATATAAAAAAAATTAAGTCAATTCCTATGTAGATTAACAAAGAAAATTTTTTATTTTATCTACTTTTTCTTCCAGTAGAACGTCGTTTATCCGAATCAATTGGGACCGGGCACCGTTCGGATACGCGATTGTTCGGATAACCGAAAATCGTAGTTGAGCAGTAGTTGAGTAGGACAGCACTCTGATTATTGTTCGTACCACTACATAGCTGTCTCTAACGCAGTAAACGCGTCAGCATTTTCTACTTTCGTTGTTGTTGTCCTCGTCTTCATCCGTTTCATCGTCCACAGGGTTCGATTCTTCTTGCACGGGTCACAATCTCATCAACATTTAGCATTTGAAATCCACAGTCTTCTGCATCGCATGTCATCCAGGTTTCTACAATAACAAAACTCAACAAAAGAGCACGCATACACCCCCTCACTTGGAAACAAACTGACCTAATATTCCGCACAGATGTTTACCAAATCACACACAGCTGAAATCCCCCAATTATCTCTCATCTTGGATTTTCCCGTCACTTTTGGCCTCACAAGAAACAGCGGTTGAGCATTGCACTGTTCGAATATGTATCCGGACTTTAGTTTGGATATTTGACGCTCCGGATAATAACCGTTCAGATAAACGACATTCGTACTGTAAATAGCTACAATTAATATAAATATGTATATATACATATGACAGAATCACAATATATTAAGTGACAAAATAGAAAGCGATTTTCCCTTCAATTTTCCATTTTCCTAGCTATATGTGGTGTTTGACTACTTTTTATGTTTTTGTTACTATTTATTCATAAATTAAATTTAATTATTCTAATAGAATAGTATAGTAAAAAAAAGTAATAGCATTCTCAGAAACTAGGCTATCCCAAGTGGAATTCGAACCGACGACCTTTGGATTAGAAGTTTAACGCGCTATCCATTGAATTACAGAGACACAACGAGCGATTTTTCTTTCTATATACATGCTGTTGGACTATTATCTTTGGTTGTTACTATTTATTCATTTTTAATTTAATTAATGAATTAAAATTTGATAAAACTATATTGACATCAATGGAATCCATTACAAGGGTAAGTCTTCTAATAGTTTAACTTTGATTTTAAATATTTTAGTAATTATTACAGGCTATAATATTATCGTTTTACATTAATAAATTATGGTTTTATCTATAATGATAGTTAAACTTCTCTAGAAATATATTGCTCTTCCCTATGGCCCAGAGTATTGGCAAATTCAGGTGAAGGTTTGGCTGGCCGAAAAACATTGTTTAAACCTGCATTCCTAGTTCCTAAGGCTAGGAGTTTGCTTTTAGTATTTCTGTGGCTAAATCTATTCTATCATGACTATAGTTATCTTAGGTGTATAACTATTTTTTGTATATATTATAGAAAAAAAAAATAAAAAAAAAAAAAAAAAAAAAAAAATAGACTTCTACATATATGAATACTATTTATTAAAGAAAAATACATCATATAATCTAAATTGTAGCTCTAGTACCGTATTCCCAAGTGGGCGCAGCCGGTGGGCATGCAATATTGTGGGCAGGGCAGCACGTGCACCTTCGTGACTATACAAAGATATGATAATTCGAGAATGATTATTAATAGTGATTTTTTCTATAGTTGGATGTGATGTTCATGTTATGCATACATAAAAATACTTGTATAATGTTATTGATACAAATATTTGTTTCCAAGTCACGTTCTGGCGACAAGAAGAGGGGGACTCATGTCGTCAGAAGAGCCAATGTTTTCTCGGCCAATCAGCGTGCGCGACATTTAGTTTGCTTCTGAGCTTGCTTACGTTTTTAGCCTGTGTCCACCATAATACCGTATTGCTCTGTATTTGTTTATAATAATATGTACTTATTGTGAATTAATGTGCTATATTAGAATTTGGAAAACGAAAAAATAAGGAATATATTATTATTTTTATCTTTTTATATATCAATTGAGCTCAGGAATTATGTAAATTAGCAGTATCTTGCATTTATACCACGTACGCTAATACTGGACTGTTTTTACAATATTTCGTTTTTGTTTATATTCAAACTCCTTATTCAAAAATATTTGTCTTGAATAGCCTACTTCTTTAATTAATTATAATTTTATTCATTTTAGTCACAAACCCTATGCATGAAATGAGTAGTGCAAATAAAAAGAGCTCGTCAATATTCAGAGGAATATTTAAAATTTAGATTCATATCCGCTATGTAAGATGAACAGTCACCTTTCCGCCTCTTATGCCAACAATGCTTGACCAACGAATCCATAAAACCAGTTCGTCTTGAGTTGCATTTGAAGTCGAAACATAGCGCCTTTGTAAATTCAGATTTAAATTACTTTAAGTCTTTAAAAGGATAAGTTTGCAAAAAGAGCAACAAAAAAGTCTCTGTTTAATTCATAAACTGTTAGTGTCAATCGAAATCTTGAGGCTGGTTGTGAGATATTTTTACTCATTGCAATGTGGAAAAAAATCATACTATAGGAGAGGATTTAATAAAACCATCAATATCAGCATTTCTTAAAACAGTCCTGGAAAAGCATGACAACGCTGTTAAAACCCTGCCACTCAATAACAATACTGTTCGTAGAAGAATAAATAAAATGAGTGATGATATTGAAACACAACTTGTTAAAAGTTGAAATCCAGATATTTTTCACTACAAATGGATCAATCAACTCTGAGAGATAGTGAGGTCGTATTGTTAGTATATGCAAGATATATTGATAAAGGTAATTTGCTGAAGAAATGGTATTCTGCAAATCATTAAAAACTACCACTTCCGCCGCTAAACAATTACTTACGCGTCAATAATATACTAATAGAAACTTAACATCTTCTGTTGCAGATGGTGCTCCTGTTATGATGGGCTAAAAAAAAAGGCTGCTTAAAATTGATGAAAGATGAGATTCCAGAAATGATTCTTGTACACTGTGTTATTCAGAGAGAACTTAGTGGCCAAAAATATTACTCCTGTTCTTAATGAGGTTGAAGTGGCACGCTTATTGGGTAGGACAGAACTTGGGACCTTTGGTCCGAAGCCGAGTAACTTAACCGCTACACCAAAATGATCACCATGGTGTGGAGGTAGTTACTGGCTTATATAGATATAATCGCTACATACTCCCCTACCAGTGAATTGGAGATTAGGCGAACGAACGATGTAGTTGTTCTATCGAGCGTGTTAGCTGCTGCGTCACTAGTTGTGACGGTTTTGCTGGTTGCATCATTCGTGCGTGACGGCTTGAGGGTTGCGTCACCATGTGATGGCTTGAAGATTGCGTCACTATGCGACGGCTTGAGTTGCATTTGCGATGGATAGATGGCGCCACGACAGTTCAGAAGGTTGCATTTTTCTGAGTTCAGCCAGGGTCACCAATGAAATGGCGCGTTTATCCGCAGGATAGAACCAGGTACCTTTGGATCCGAAGCCGAGTAGCTTAACCAATACACCAAAATGATCACTATGGTAGTTACTGGCTTATATAGATGGAATCGCTACAAGGTACTACGCTCTGTTATAAAATGTATCAATTATATCAAAAGTAATGCAAAATGTGAGCGTCTCTTCAGACAATTTTGTTAAAATGAAAATGCAGGCTATGTGAGACTTTTACTTCACACTGAGGTAAGGTGGCTCTAAAAGAGGAATTCCTTGAAAAGATTCATGGATTTATATGATGTTCTTAGTGACTTTTCAAGCGACAAGCCCGAAATGAAGCATCTGAAAACTGTTGATGGCAAAGCATTTGTGAGTTTTTTAACAGATATTTTTGAAAAAGTAAATCTCTGTTGAATAAACAACTTCAAGTATCAAATAAAACTCTTGTGGATGCAAAGATGAAGATATTTGGCTTCGTTACATTTATTGAAGTATGTCAAAAAAATTTTGACCAGTTTCATTGGTTAAGAAAAAGTGAGGTGACTGATGCTGCTAAACTTGTCACTGTGAATCATTTGAAAATAATGGCCTCTGATTTTAAAGAACGATTTTTGAAATGTGATGGGCACGTATATCCATAATTCCTTTTTGTATTTTCTGTCTATTGTTAATAAATATTTCTTTATTCGACTTGTAACCATTTTTTCTGATCAACCCTCGTATATTTTACGAAAATAGAAAACAATAAAAATTCAAGATTAAGTATTTATTTATGAAATTTAGTTTGCACAAATGGAAGTATAATGCAAATTTAGTTCTAAAATTTAAAGAAAATGGAATTCTTCGAAAAATTAAATTACTTTGTAAAAAAAATAAGTCCTTCACACGCACACAATCGTTTGATAACATTATAGGAATGGTATTAATAATCACGCCTTTTTTAACATACATTGCATGTAAAGATTCAATATGATGTAATTCTAGAATTATTTATTTTAAAAATATTCATAAGTATCATCAATAAAAAAAACATTAGTAAAACTAACATACTTTTTTCTTATTTATTCTTTATTATTTACCTTCTTTATTATTTATCTTCCTATTTATTCTTTATTCTTATCTATAGCTCGCTGGGATGAATTCGTAGATCATTTGATGATATTAATTCACCTCAGGGTTAAATACAGTTTATTTATTGTACATAGATACATTTATACAGTTCATTCTACACAGTGCTAGGATATATAAGTGGAATCTAACCGAAATCTTCCGAAAAAGTTAGATTCTTCAGATTGCGAGGTTTTTATTTGGCAGGGTCTAGGGTTTTTACGGTGAATGGGTTAACTTTGAAAAATAGAATAGACAACATAGTTTAAAGAAACTAAACAATTTATTACGAGTTATAGGAAAGTATTTACATGGGGAATATTTACAAAATAGAAATTAAGAGATGTAGGCATTTAAAAATATAGAAACATTTACAAGCAGACATTAATATAGAAACATTAATATAAGAAGGATAGATAATCAGTCCCTACTGGGAGGACGTTAGAAATTAAATAAAACTCATTATGCGATGTGCAGGCGACTTACCGCCAGTTGTGGCGAAAGAACGCGGACGCGCTAACACGATGCTTCCTAGTCGATGGTTAGTGGGCCTCTGACGAGAAAATCGCGTCAGCGTTTTAATAAGCAAGCTAGATGGCGTTGCTGTGGAATGCTGTTTTTGACTAAAATTGCCGTCCTCTGCAAAGGGATGATCTAACCTTTTACAAAAAGAAAAAGTTCTGTGGGATATCCTACATACATATAATAAAGGCAGAAACAACATTGGGGGGAAATTCCCGTGCGATGGCCACCCCAGTTTACCCGCAGCCTTAATGACTCAACTACCGGTTTCCCACCAGAGGGAAACATTGTAAGTACTCTATTCTGGTGGCACCATCTAGCAGTTATTACAAAAATAAAAAATATAACCACTGGTTACATATCTTTTTAATTCTTATCATGAGATTATCAGTGCTAATGTGTTTTTAAAAGATCAATATGTCCATAGTACTGAAATACTTCTCATCCAAGATTTTCTTTGTGGTAAAGGGGAAATTTTTTTATTGAAGACAGGAATTTAGATTCTTGAAAATATATATATTCGTTAAAGAACAGGATTGCCAAAGCAATGTGCAATTTGTAACCAAGGAAATGTGCAATGTGTATAGTTTTTATATTTTATATACATACATTTAATTTGAATTATGTAATTCATTTCTGAAGTATTATGAATAAAAATAAAATATTAAGAAATTTGAGTAATTGTTTTTGTATGCATTACAGTGCTTCTCAAACTTTCAATATTTGCGAATTTTAATCGCATCCCCCCCTCCATACAAATAACAATATACATTGACACTAAAGCTGCAATACGATATTTCTTTAAGTGCCACTGGTGTATATAAAGGTCTATCTCAGCCAAAGCAATAATAACCCCCTGCCGTTTTTTCGCCTTTTCGTAGAAATATCTTTTCTGTGCACTGCTATCCATGAAATTATTCCGAAGGCTTTGGAAGGCAATCAATTGACCTTGACAGTGATTGCGAAGGATTTACTTATTTCACGGGATTTGCTAATCCCCCCCCCACCACAATGCATCACATATACTCGCCTACGAGAAAAACCGTGGCATTTGTAAATGAATCACGTAACTTTTAACCGTCAGTTAAGGGATTCATTATAAACCGTACAAATTATCAAGATAAGTGCTAATTTTCGATTTTTCAATACGCTCGCCCCTTTGTAGAGTTATCACGCTTCCTTAGTGGGGTGCGCCCCACAGTTTGAGAAATGCTGATGTATTATTTACCTCAAATAACAAATTCATCATCTACGAAATTAAATCTATGAAAGAGATTTGATTTTAGGTTAAAAAAAACCGAAAGGCTCTCTACCGAAAGCTGGTCACAACCGGTTTGCTCGTATTCAGAAAGGGCACTTATGTTTTCTTCTTCTGATCTCTGTGATTCGTAAATATTTTAATTCTTATAGTGAGATTACCAGTGCTAACGTTTTTTAAGAGATATAGTTTGTCCATGGTACTGAAATACTTCTCATATTCCGGATTTTCTTTTTAGTGAAGGGGGTGTTTTTCATAGAAGACAGAACTTCAGATTCTTGAAAATATTCAATAAAGAACAGGGATTGGTAAGGCAATGTGCAATTTGTTGCTTGAGAAGAAATGAAAATAAGAAAACAATCGAAAAAAGCCGATATTATTTCTGTATCCATTGCAATGTAGGATTGAGTATTACTCCTAGCTTCAAATCGTGTGTGCATATATATATGCACAAAAACACAAAATTCTCAACCGTTTGAAAAAGTGGTACGATCATGAAATTTTTTTTGTAAGCATGAGAGAAATTCTTTTAAGGCAATATGGTACCATCTTCACAATTTTTTTTTATTTTAATAGTTGATATTTGGTTTTAATTGTATTTTATAAAGGTTAATATTTAAAAATAATTTCATACAAAAAAATTTTAATTCGCTGAAAAATGTTTGAAAAATTTTATTTTTAAATTTTTAAAATAATATTTTAATTTCTAAAGCTTTTTTAAATATGTCTTTTTTTTTCAAAAAATTTTTTTCAAGTGTACCTTATATTATACTACATAAAACTGTGCATGGGTTTTATTTTTCTGCTCCTGGTCTTTAATTTTTTTTTTATAGTAAACTTTCAAAAATTCTCAGAAAACAACATTAATTTTGATTTTGAAATTTTTTAAGAAAAGTTCTAACTATGTTAGAGCTAATTCCATGCACAGTTTTACAAAAAATACATTTCTGAACATGTATAAAAAATTTCAAACCCTTACTTTAATTATCAAAAAAGCCTTAAGGTTTTGAATAATAGTATATGTACAAAAATTCAACATGGAGAAATATGAGTTTGATGTTTTCATTTCATAAATAGCATGATATTTTATTCATCGAATAATTTGAAACTTTTATGAAATGTTAATTAGCTTATTAAAAACTACTTACCATAAAAAATTGCCCAAATAGAACAATTAAACAGTATACTGCCATAATGAAATGTATAGAAGAAAACGACTGAAAGATCAACATTTCATAAAACCTTATCTTAATAATTATAAAAAAATAAATAAACACACTTCAGAGCTAATTCCATGCTCAGAGATAATGCACAACATGTACAAAAGATGTTTATGCTTTATTTTTTATTTCCATAATTTTAAAAGACTTCGCATGTTAAATATTGTACACGAATGAAAGCAAAATCAAAATAACAATTTATAAGTAAAATATATTAAAATCTAAGAACTGCATTTGAGCATTTTTTTAAATAAATATTTTAAAATATTTTTTTAATAATAGTGTTGAATTTCACACACCATGGGATATATATATATAACCAAAAAAAAATATATAAAAATGGGAGAGTTTTTCCTATTCTTGCGAATTAGATTTTTAATTATCTGAGTTATCAAAATAAGATTTAGTATTTGTGCTTTGGGAGGATCCATTTTGAAGTTTTAATTTCATTCATGGTAATATCATAAAAAGCACGCAAAGCTTTTAAATCTTGACCAAATCCATTTGCTCTTCAATAAACAATTCACAAATTAGAATTTTTGCATGAATTGCACAATTCTTTCTTGAAACGATTTGTTACTGCATATATAATGTTCAGTGGCGGTGTGAGGCCGGAACTTAATGTGGGCAAGATACATTTCGTGAGGCCCTCTGGTGACGTAAGAAAAGGGTTTATAAAATAAAACAATTTTCATTCATATAGAAAAAAACCAAACCTTTTTGCACATATTTCTTTGGCACATTAAACAATAATGAAAAAAGAAGTAAAAAAATTAAAAAAAGAGGTTTTTTTACTTTTAGTTTTGCTGAAATCCTCAATGATCATATTTTGTAATTCTTCATATAATTCGTAAGGTTGGAAGTCACTGCTTTCACCTACTTGAAGGACTATGTGTAAATCTTGAGAGTTTTTTAGTATTTGCTCTTTTGGAACGCTTTTTAACGTGTTTAAGCCATAGAGAAAACCAAAATTTTCAAAATGATTTAAAGACATAAATCTTGAACCCATATTACTTATCCCAGAATCAATCATGGTATTAAAAAAGTCTGTTTCATACCGGCTTTTGACAGATTCTATAGGTTGATCACCATCTTCATAATCAAACATTCTTTTCTTTTTGGCTACACTTTTATTTTTAAAAACTTCTGGTAAATCATAACTGCTTTTCCCAATACACTTACAAGCGTCAGACAAGCATTTTCCGAATTCAGTTTGTCGATACTCTTTGATCCAGCTACAAAATGTACGCAAATGTTCAAGAGTAATGCATTAATGGGCTTGTACAATACCATAATTTGTTTATGGTATTGACACGCGTTAATAACTCATACCATATATGTAACGATACGATAAATTCATAACTGAACATTTTATTTAAAACGGAATCGCAATCGCTGAGTGTGTCGGATTGTTCCGTTTGGTTTCTTAAGTTTTCTATGCACATTCAACAACATCATCAAATAGTAATAATGCAGCCTTCACTGCCTCGATTCTGCTTTTCCACGTGTCTGATAAATGCTTAATAGTAAGCTTTAATTTATATTTGATAATTTTCCAGCGTTTGCTGGAAATTGAAAATATTAACAACAAAAAAAATCTTCTGAATAAAACCAAAAAATGTTTTTGTTGCCCTCTGACGAATTAGCTGCGTCTACTAATAACAGATTCCAGCTATGACAGCCGCAAGGTGTGGAAAATGCCCTGGGACTTATATTTAATATTCAAGTCTTAACTCCACTATTTATGCCTACCATATTTGTACCATTGTCGTATTCTTGTCCACGACAGTTCTGAATATCTAAACCATTTTTTTCTAGCTCCTACAGTATTGCATTGGTCAAATATTCTCCAGTTGTTTCAGTGACAGCAAAAAATCAGATGATGTTTTCCTCTATATTTCCAATGATGTACTACAATATCTTAAGATAACCGACATTTGTTAAATTCTACTACAGTCTCTAGTGCAGTCGAGTAAAAAAGAATAATATTTTGCTTCTTTTCTCTCACTAATCACTTCACTGGTAACTGTGTTTGACATGATTGTGATCAATTCATTTTGAATATCGTGGCTTAGATAATGATGGGCAAGCTGTTTACTATCAATGCGTTTTATGTGTTCCTGAAACGTAGGATCATACCTAGATATAAATTTAAATAAGTCTATATGAAATTTCTAGAATTCTTGGTGTCTTTGTATGTTTTGAGAGATTCTCTGAGATCTCTAAACACCAGATTATGATAGACTAAGAAATTTATGATATCTCTCAAACAAATTCTACCAATGTTTTTGAGATTCAAGAATTCACCTTTCGTTTTCTCTGTCTAATGTTTTTTCGCGCTTTGTTCCCTTCTCTAATGTTATCCATTGGAACATATAGGTCATATGTTCTTTAGTATTCTCCTGTCTTGTGGGGGTTTCGGCCTATTCGGCACCCCTCTCTCACCATCTTGCCTACCTAAAGGTGTGGGGGGGGGGGACAAGGCATCACCAGCAACTTCCATAATAACAATTAATTTATTTCTCTTCAAACACACTTAAACAATCTCAAGGGAAACTACAAAAGGAAACCCTAGGAGAGAGATATAAAGCGAGCTATCTAATCTCAATGTATAACTCTAAGTAAACCCGACTACGTGAACTAGACAAGGAGAACAAGCGCTAATAAAACGATAACTAAATCTAATTTCATCTATCTTAGATCCTCAATCTAATAATTTAATCTCTTAGCAATTACTTCCTTAACTCGCGAAATATGAATGAAAATATTCTAATATGAATGAAATATTCTAATATCCACACTTACGTATCACCGCAACAGCTCCCCGGCTCATTCTATATTACATCTACAAAACCTATATATAGACTTTATATAGTCAAACTAATTTAAATATCATGGTTTCTTCTTGAGAGGCTGTGAATTAATTTGAATGCTAGCCCCAAAGTTTCTCCAAGAGGATTAATCGAAAAATGAGGCGTATAGATCCATCACAATCTGTGTGGAATACTACTTAAGTGTTTCCAATCACAGCACCCTTCCTATACCATTTTAGTTTGTGAATTGCCAAATAGTCTACATGGAAAACTGAAAACTTTATTTTTAGTTCTTGAATAAACCAACCAGCGACGCGACGTTGAGTTTCACCATTATTTAGTTTTCTTGAGAAATGAAAATTGGAAAAGTGCCTATGATTATCATCTTTAAAATAATATTCATCACTGTTTTTTTTAGTCGCCCATCCGGTATAGTGGTTAGTGACGCTGACTGCTATGCCTTAGGGCCTGGGTTCGAATCCCGGAGAAGGCATGGATGTTTGTAAATGTATAGTGCCTTCCCGGCAGGGGGGTTCTCTAAATAGCCGTCGAGCCGCAAGTCCTCTCGTGTGGTTGGTGGAAGGGGAAGAGAGGTGGGAAGCCCCTGACCACTCCCAGGGTGTTCTCCCTCAAAATTGGGGTGGAACCGAGCCAGATCGTACTGTCACCTGCATGGTGCTCAAAGCTACGGCTAACGACATGCGTACAATATAGCCTGATGCCATGATGAATTTCGTGGGCTTCTATCTGACTATGGCAGTTAAGTGGCATTAGAAACAACAACTGTTATTTTTGGGGACATGGTACGATTTACGCCAAAAAATTTTAATTTAAGGATTTTCAAAAAATTTTTGGTTGCCTCCTATGTGTGCATATTATGTAAAACAGATTTTGAACTCAAAATTTCATAAAAAAGCTAACCATTTAATTGTTTAAGGAAAAAACTTAAATTTATGAAATGATTTTAAAATGCTACTCCTCCTACAAAAATTTATGTACACGCATCAGACTTCATTTAAAAGTACGTCAAACTATGTATAGCAAAGTTGGTATGGGTTTTGCGGTAACATGATTGGTATATGTACAATACTTTTTTTTATGAATGCTTATTGAAAATTCCTTAAAAAATGTATAAATTCTGAGTTCAATTATTTTTTCAAAAAATAAGTATTGCTTTGATTCAAAAATGCATACCTACTTTTGTTACATGTATTATTAGCAATAGGTAAAAAAATTCAAAGCATTAGGCACAATAGAAAAAAAGCCTTAGCATTTTAAATGAAGACAAACTAGTTATTTTATCTTTCTGATATACGTAAGTTTAAAGTTTTGATTTGCCATAGTGATGTGAATAAAAACGAAAGTAAAAACTATTATAATTCTGCATTTTTTTTAATGTTTAGAGCTTTCAAATTTAATAATTTAAGCTAAAAAAATTAGATTAGATTTTTTGAACGACTTTTATTAATAGAAACGTACTGTGTCCCCTTAACTGCTGGGTGGGGCCGCTTTGAATTACATTATGACCGGTGAGCATCTGTCATGGGAAACGTACACAATCCTGGGTCGAAACTGGAAAATACTTGTTTCACTACGTCACTGGCATCTCTTTTCACGGCGAAGAACTAATCTCAATCTTTTCTTCTTGGTTGTGACTTATGTTACTCAATGTGAACACAGAAATCACAACATCACATTATGATTAGTAAACTTTTGATCCTATTTCTATTTTCGATTTTCATCGTTCTGTATCAATAATCCGTGCATCTGGAGTAACTTCCAAATTCAACGGAGACTCGGATGCGGATAGATGTTGTTGAGAAGTCGAAGGAACCGATTAATTTGATTCTGTACAGCCAGATTCAGTCTGACCGAGACATTTCATCATACCTAAACTTTAAACCTGGTTGGATACTACTCTTTCCGCTTTTCTTTTCCTTTTTGCTGCAGCAGATTCCCATTTTCTCCCTATCTCTCTTAGTGCCTAAGCCTGACATGATTGATAAATTATGAAAAATGTCCAGTACCATTATTATTTATTCTCCCATCAAATACTTTTAAAATTTATAATATGATATAAAAACATGAAGCGAGATTGTGTCTGCATGCGATGCTTTAATTGGCTTTCTAATGATGGGAAGTCCTGAGCTATGCCATCACCTCCTAGATATACACAAGGCCTCGTGACTGATTTGTGACGTCACTACTAGTAGGGAGACTTCGTCCATCGCCTACGGAACTTTTCAGATGCATTTTTAAATACTTTTTGTTTTTTAACCCAACATACATACAGGGAATTTTAAAAAAAATTAATTGAATAATAATTCTATTTCATGTACATAAAACATAAGAGTAAATATTAGTTTTTCCTATTTAAATAATAATTGCAAGTATGTAATTATCGATGTATTTACTACGAACACGCATTACGATGAACATAAACACACTTAAAACATTGCAGTAAATCAAAAGAACCTTTTGTATTTGTATATTTTTTTTTTTACAAAACTGTGCTTATTTCTTAACTTTAAAATTTATTTTCAACATTTTATTCAGAATAGTTACAAAAAAAGGAAATAAAATTAGAAATAGTTTTTAAAACAGAAAAAAAAGACAAATTAAAAAACAGTAACTTTATTGGTATCAAATACAATCACAACATAAAGAATTATAAAATAAATTTCAAATATATTTTTGAAACAAATCTGTATCAGTATAATTATAGATATATACAGGCAAATAAATACATACATAAAAATAGAATACACAATTTATTTAGCTGTTTGTCAGTTACTTTTCTTTCTTTAAATTTTTGGTAATTTTTTAAAAATTTGGTAATTCAGAATAGTTACAAAAAGGGAAATAAAATTAGAAATAGTTTTTAAAACAGAAAAAAAGACAAACAAATTTAAAAACAGTAACTTTATTGGTTTCAAATACAATCACAACATAAAGAATTATAAAATAAATTTCAAATATATTTTTGAAACAAATCTATATACCAATATAATTATAGATATATACAGGAAAATAAATACATACAAAAAATACATACATAAAAATAGAAAACACAATTTATTTAGCTGTTTGTCAGTTACTTTTCTGCCAAAAGTAATTATTCAATTATGCATTGTTATAAATGTGAATTAAATATATTGTAAAACTTTATATTGGTATCATGCACAGTAATAAACAAAAATTCTTTCTCTGCAATAGCAACATTACAAATAACCAAAGAATAAACTTCCCACAAATAACAAGTTATCGTAAAATAAGTTAAAAATATTTTTAAAATAAATCATACGTATATAAAAGCATAGATATACACCTAAATGAATAAATATATATAGAGAGAGAGAAATAATGCATACATAAAAATATATGTAACTTATTACATACATAAAAATAATGTAATTTATTTAGCTAATAAAGTATGTATTTTTCTTTTTTTTTTGTTTTTGTATTTTTCTTTTTTAATATCATTTTTTTCCCTACAGTAGTTATGTAATAATGCATTTGTAGAAATGTGGATAATATGCTTTAAAACTAGCTCAGAAGCATGATCATTGTTACAAGGTTCATCATATAAAAAAATTCATTTGAATTTATCAAGCTAATCGATATTTCTGAGGCAATTTGACGTTGATTATTTTGTTTGAGGAACATATTTTCATAATCTTTAGAAAGAAGTTTCTTATTTATTATATAGTTATAGAGTACCGCTGTAACGACATCTGGGGAAGTGCACAATAAACTTCCTTTGTCTAAGTTACGTATTAAATCATAGTTAGAATTTAGTTCAAAAGTTTTATTAAGAACAAGTGATTTGGAACAAGAGTCGAATTTTAAATTTTTAAGTGCGGCTCCAGCACAAACACCAGCTAAATATGTTAAGACAGGTAGATATGGCTGAGCATCACGAAAATCTTTTTCAGATAGTGTAATATTAAAATTATGCGATACTGATGGCTCTAAAGGATTTTCATTACACGAATCTTCTAAATTAATGTTTTTTAAGTTAAGCTGGCCATAAGCATTTGAAACCAAAGTCAGAGGAAAAAAAGTTTGCATTCTTAGTTTAGCTTCTACTTCATAAAGCTGTCGAATTGATATTAAATATTGAGAACCTGGAAAGGTCCTATATTTCCCTAAACGACTTTCTAACGCATCTGTTTGAATTTTTCAAGAAGTAAATTCGCCATTTTAATTCTTTAATGCAATATTTTGACATTTCAAGTAAAGCGTATGTGGTATGAGTAAAAGCAAGATGTGTTTCTTTAGTAAGGGCCCAGTAGTACAATCTTTTTCCTTCCACGAGTCTAACCATGACAAAATTTTACGCAAGAATTGACATGCTTTGTTGTCTGGAGATAAAGTAATCAGTTGCTGATAAGTATCAAGCAAATGTTGTCCCTTTAAAGGTGATTTAACATTAACAATTTTCCACCATGTACAAATTAAAGAAATAAAAATTGATGTGTTTTCATAACTAATTAGTTTATGTTCTCTCTAATAGTTGAAGCCCTGAATAACAAAGTTATTAAATATCTTAAGCACAAGTTTCACAGATTTGTAGGACATAAAGCCTTCAAAGTTAAACCATAAGCAAACTTTACTAAATTATTACTTTCTATGTCGTATAGTCGTTTAAGTGTAGAGAAATTTGCTTCTAATAAGGAAACTTATTATCATCTTCGAAATCTGGAAATAAAAACATTGGCCCGCATTTTTTTGATTAATCCAATTGTTACGAATACATTTAAAAATGTGTACTGAATCAATAACAAAAAATAAAGGATTGGAAGGATCAGAAGGATGTGATATACAATGCTCAATTTGGGAGGAACAGAAAAGTTGGACATTTCTTTTCGATTTATAGAATTATTGTCAGAAACTACACCTATAACTTTGAATTCTATACCATCAAGTTCTACGATAGTTTTTTTAACAACAGCAAACAATTTTTCTCCATCGATTTTTTTCACCGGCATTACATGAACTACTTCTTTAAGAGGAGAAAGAAGACTTTGAATCATGAACACATAAGCTGAAGTAGCAGCTTGTTCACTGTTATATGCCATCCCAAGAATATTACCCCCTTTAAAATCTAAATATAGTTTAAAATAGATTTCGTCAAGCATCAGTATGACAGTTTTGTCAACAGATTTTAGGATGTTTACTTTTTTTTATGTATGTTAGAAAGTTTTCATTTGATTGTTCTGTTTGAGGATTAGTTTTTAAAGATGAACAAAGAGTTTGCGCAAAGTTCTAGGATGGGGAATATTGAGATACCCCGAATTTCTTAAAAATTTATAGGCATAAGGAGATATGGATTGTAATATACAAAAAAAAAAAACCCATCAATTCAGAGGAATATTTAAAAGAAAACTTGTTACAGGTTAAAAATTTGATCTGGTCAATTAAGAAATGGAGTACAATTTTTTTATCATCATCTAAATCTGAAAACATACTTTCTAAAAAATTAACAATAAAACAAATGTTGTAGGAAATCATGGGAGCTTTCATTTCTACTCTGAGAACCAGTTCATGTAATATTTATTTACAAACAATAACATTATTAACTTTTACAGGAAATTTTGTCCTTACCAAGTTGACCTATCTTTGTTTGACCTATGTGTATTGACAAATCTAATTCTTTATTTATACTCACTGATGCTTTAATAACAGGAGATACCGTTGTGTCTAGCATCAAAATTATTACTAGATCTTTTTTACAAACACAGTCCATATATCCTGAAGCTTCTCTGCATTTAAACACTCACTAATTCTGGAAGCGACGTAAATGA